>PVJS01013365.1:16583-42292 GCA_004027185.1 Glis glis | reverse complement strand
GGATTGAACGCAGGGGCGTTCTACCTCCGTGCTACGCCCCCGGCCCTATTTTTTATACTCTATTTTGAAACCGGGTCTCACAAAGTTGCAGAGGGCCTCACTAAGTAGAGAGAGAGAGAGAGAGAGAGAGAGAGGGAGAGAAAGAGCGAGAGAGCTGAGGCTGGCTGCGAACCCGGATTCTCCGGTCTCCGCCTCCCAAAGTACTGGGATTACAAGCATGCGCCACCACGCCCGGCTCCTATAAGCCACTTTTAAGATTCTCCCTTTTGACTCTCATGTTATTCATCCCATCATTTGAATTAGAGAAGAGGAAGGTGTTGAATCTCCCTCCATCATGGCAGACTGGGTGAAAACGGAAGGCCGTCATAAGATTCTAACATTTCCTGATGCTTTTCAGAACCCTGAAATTACTCAGCCGCTCCTCACTCTTTTGGTTTCAGAGTATGACCTGGTGTCTGCCTACGAGGTTGACTGCAGAGGAGAGTACGTGTCCCATGAAATCATGCACCACCAGCGGCGGCGGCGAGCGGTGGTCCAGCTGGATGGTGATGCTCTGCACCTGCGGCTGAAGGGCTTCAAGCATGACTTCCGCGTGGATCTGAGAGCCTCCAGCAGCCTGGTGGCTCCCGGGTTCCTGGTGCAGACGCTGGGAAAGGGAGGGACCAAGGCAGTGCAGAACTTCCCGCCAGAGGACTTCTGCTTTTACCAAGGCTCCCTGCGGTCCCACAGGAACTCCTCAGTGGCCCTTTCGACCTGCAGAGGTCTGGTAAGTACACACAGCCCTGGCATGGGGAGTGGGGTGCAGACGCAATGGGGGAAAGGAGAAGCATCCCCAGAGATTTTCCTGGAAATAGCCTCGCTTGTTCTATAATAGAAGTGGAGATGTCTTTGATCTGTAAAAGCAGGTGGAAAATCACCACGTAATACTTTCTAAAAATATGCTGGGCCACCTCCTGGGGCCAATGGGCCATAGCGTACATGCCCGCCCTTTCGTGGTTGTTCTAGAATAACTATGGAAGAGCACTTCTGTTTGAAAAATGTATGTAACTTGTGGCCAGGTCTGAACAATTTCACAGGGGAGGTTTTTAGTTTGTTTAAGCGCCCATTGTGGTAACGGGAGAAGTACCTTCATTTTGAATGGAACAACAGTATTCAGTGGATGGTCCGATGTTTTGAGACTTTGAATGTTTTCTCCTGTCATTCTTGTGATGATGACATGCTTACGAGCTGGGGCATTCACCCATGCCAGGGCAATGCTGGCCTTGTCAGATATCAATCCATTGGTTCATTCCCCACTTTCTGAAAGTCTGACTTAGACATTGGGAACAAATTAGTTTCTTCGGGTGCTCCACTTCACAGGGACCCTCAAATGAAGAGCAGGTGCCCAACTTGATATGCTGCCTGCATCCCTCGGGCCTTCTCAAGCTGAAATCTCATAAGGACTTGTGTATATGAGTGAAGGTATTGGATGCTGAAAAAACATTCATAACCAGTTCCTTAAAATAACTAAGTATATGCAAATGCTAAACCTGGTAAAATATTTTTAAATATTGGTATCCTTCTTTTCAGAGAAATCTGATAGGAGTTGATCTCATCTCTGCTTTCATTTGCAAGAGGCTTTTGGTTTGAGAATGTACACAACAGGGAATTGCCAAGGATAGAGAGGTGGTGATTTGGCACTCTCGTTAAGCATGAAGACACTGTGGCTGATTTCTCCCAAGAAAAATAGTTCTTCCTTAATTAATGTACTAAAACTTTTTACAGAATGCACAAAATTAAGATATGTATTCCTTGGTTTTCTTCCACAAAGGCTTAAACCAGATACAGAAGCCATCCGTGGGGTAGGAAGGTGTGTCATGCCCTTTTGAGTTTGGTGCCCTTGGATTTGTTTGTAGAGATGGGCAGAGTGCTTGCCTTAAACCATCAGGGATGCAGTGCAGGCCCACGATGACCTGGGGTCTCCAAGAGGCAGGGCCCTCCCATGGTAACTGAGATATCTGGCCTGGAATCTGGCCTGTGAATCAAGTTGGCTGACAGCAGCTTGAGCTTTCTGGCTCTTTGAGCATGATGGGAGCTAAGAGCAAAGTCTGTAAGTGTACAATTACATGAAAGATAAAGAAGTGAAAATAATAGAAAAAAGGCTCCTCTGGGCAACAATGGGATCAACAATATGATCTTGTGGTCCTGGGAATGGAAATTGGTATGCCTTCACCATTAATTTTGCAAATGCACGAATTCTGTCTTTCCTGATATTTGTCTATAGATGGTCATTACAAACATGACCTTTCAACTAGCCTTAGGAGTGAGAGGTTTGGGGGCATGTGCTGCAATAGAGGACGACCAAGGTATTTTAAAGAAAAAGGAAGGCTAAAAACCCTCTCTCTTTAGCCAGATAGTAAAAATATTGAATGGTGTCTCGGTCAACATTCCCACTGCTATAATCCAAAAAAAATCACCACACAATTTAGAGGAAGGAAGATTTATTTGTTCACAGGTTTTGGGAATTTCAGGTTCAGTCCATGTGAGGCCGGGGTCTGTGGAACTCAGGGCATGGTGGTGGGAAGCAGAGAGAGGAAGAGAGCAAGGATTCTACTCTCACATCGTGGAGCTCGGAAGCAAGAGAGCTAGCAAGGAAGGGGACTCAAAAACACAGGCAAAATCCCTAAAGCCACCCCAAAGGACTCACTTTCTCCAGCCACACCCCACCCAGAAAATCCATTGCACTGGATTTACCCACTGATGAAATTACTGCCCTCATGATAAATTTAGGTTTGAAATTTAATTTGTCTGATATCATAGTTGCTATTCCTGCTTGTTTTTGAGTTCCGTTATCATGGATTACCTTACTCCATCCCTTCACCTTTGCTTTAGGAGTATCTTTACTTGTAAGGTGTGTTTCTTGCAGGCAGCATATAGATAGATTGTGATTTTTAATCCATTTTGCCACCTTATGTCTTTTGGTTGGGGATTTGAGGCCATTTATATTTAGCATGATTATTGAGAGATGAGTTTTAATTCCGAACATTTTGAGTTTAATTTCTTTTTTTTTTGTGGTACCAGGGATTGAACCCAGGGGCATTCTACCTCAGAGCTACACCCCCGGCCCTATTTTTTATCCTTTATTTTGAAACCAGGTCTCAAGAACTTGCGGAGGGCCTCACTAAGTAGCTAATTTAAAAAATTTAAAAAAAAAGATTCTCTCCTTGGCCTCTACATTAGTCAATGTGATTATTATGTGGCATGGTGAACCTCTTCTTTGATCTTATCTATTAGGGGTTCTATATGTCTCCTGTACCTGGTGTCGACCTCTTTTTCTATGTTTGAAAAATGTTCTAAAATTATTTCCCTGGAAAGATTATTGATTCCTTTGGTTTCATCTTCTATTCCCTGTTCTATGCCTATTATTCTTAGATTTGCTCTTTTAAGATTGGCTGAGATCTCTTCAATGTCCAATTCATTCTGTCAAATTGTTTTTTTCTAAATTTTATACTATGCATTCATTTTTGGAGAAGTCATCTTCTAAGAGTGAGATTCTCTTTTCCATGCAGTCTAGTCTATTGTTGATAGTTTGTATTGGTGTCTTCATTTCAATTATTGCATCCTTCACTTCCTTCAGAGTTTCTTTTTGGTTCCTGTTTAGGGTGTCAGATTTTTTGTTCATTTGATCTTTCATTTGTCTCTCTCTGAAATATTTTCAGAAATTCTGTATCATTTCTACTATTAAAGTTCTGAATTGTCCTGGCAATCTTTGCACTTCTCTGTTGGCGGGTTTTATTGTTGTGGAGTTGGAGGAGCTCATGGTTTCTTTGCTATTCTTCCTTCTCATGATTTCAGGTTTCTTAAGTTTATATCTTTGTTGCTTTTGGTAGCTCTCTCTCACTCTGTAGGTTTCCTATGTCTAATCTCTCTCCCTTTATAATATCTTATTCTGTATGTAGATATTTGCTACCAGGTTAGCTTTAAAGGTGAATAGCCTTTAACTCAATGGTTATTCTCACTTGCTCAGTATAATGTCCATTTTAAAGCCCAATTCTTGGTCTCCTTCAGTGATAGGGACCCTTGCCTGGTGCCTTTCACTGCTTGTGCAGGCGCCCAGTGCCACTAGTGCCCCTCTCACTGCAAGCATGGGTCTCTGCATTCTTCACTGGGGCTGTCCTATGTCTCTCTTTGTCTACACATATGACAGGTGTCGCCAGTGCAGGACCCTGGGTTTGTGTCTCTCATTGCCTACAGAAGCGGTGGATGTCGCTTTGACCTGACTCTGTGCAAACACGGAACTCCGCGTTTTCTACAGAGAAGGCTGTGTTGGTCTAATTTTTTCCCAGGTACCATGACTGTGTGTCTTATGGCAATTCCCGGGTACCCTGCAATGGTGGTGCGACCTGAAGGCTGTAGGCTGTCGCCAAGGGCTATCTGCTTATCCGTGCATCTACTGTGTCTTACAGCAGACCCCACTCCTACCTCCACAGGGGTGATCCACAAAGTCTCAGACCCTGAGAGTCTATTGCTTGTCACGTGAGTCCCTGTGGCTGCACTGGATCGTTTCCCCCTGGGGCAGCTCGGTGACTTATGGTCTCATTGAGCGCTGCTCTTAATCTCTGGGGGAGGGGGTGGGCTCAGCTGTGCTGCTGCAGGTTTTGGTCAGGCTTCTGGGCATTCGGGTCTCTGTCAAGCATGGAACAAATTGCTGCTCGCTTTCGTTGCTGATGCTCTGCAGTTGCTGGATTTACAACAGGTCGCTGGCTTCTTTGTTGACGGGTTGTGGAAGCTGAAATGCCGGTAGCCACTGGCGCATGCTGGCCAAGATAGCACCACCGCTGCTCCCTAGGTAAGACACTTGGAGCTTTTTACCACACTCTGTTTTGTCTTCTGGCTTTGATTCTGTTGAGTTTCAAATTGTTCATTGTTTAGTTCAATTTTTCATTGCTTTTCTTCTCTTGTTGGGAAGCTGCTTTCACAGCGATTGAGATTTGAGTCTCAGAGGGATTGCCACAGGGTGTCTCCCTCAGTCGCCATCTTGGAATCTCCTTATTTATACTTTATTGCTAAATCATAATATATTGCACATTACCACCTATTTTTATTTATTAATTAATCAGTTGGTAGGTACTATTGCTTGCTATCATTTTGTCACTGTGAATAATGATGATATGAACATTTATATGCAAGTGTTTGTGTGAACATGTGCATTCATTTCTCTTGAGCAAATGCCCAGAATTGTATACACCCAAGAGAAATGAAATGTATCCCTGGGTCATGTGGAATCTCTATACTTAACACCTTGAGAACGTGCCAAGCTGTTTGTCATAGTAGATGTACCTCTTTCTATTTCCCCAGCAATGAGTGTTCCAATCTCTCCATGTTATTGCTAACATTTATTGTTGTCCATCTTTTCTATTTTATCCCATGTGGTTTTGGTTTCCTGGATAGAGATTAGAGATTTCTGGTTTGGTAAGGGGTTTCCTTGGATGTTGGTTACCAACTTAACTAAAGTCTTGTGAGGCAGGATGCCCACATTCACACTAGGCTACACTTGATGGCTACCTACTTACAGACTGGCAGTGAGGGACAACAGAAGCCTAGGTATCACCACAAGCTGGACCCTGAGGCTCATAAAAGCTGCCAAAGGATGATGGAGTCTTGGTCTTGACTATTCCCACTTCAGTTGCACCACAGTCAAGGGACCCTGGAGAGCTGCCCACCCTGGCTTTTGTACCCTGGGAATGTGATACATCAGCCAAAAACACCAAGGCACACTGTTTCATGGGGGGAATTGGAGCAGAGCTGGGGCTGTTCACACCAGTTCCTCCCCATGTTCAGCATGTTGTTCACAGCACATTCCACAGCCATTCTTGGGAACTACAAGGAAGAAAGTGTGATGAACTAGGTTGATGCAGAGTCACACAGAGAGCTGCCCTTCCCTGGTCAAGTTGGGTTTTAGGGTTATAGGCACTTTGAACATGTCATTCTATTGATTTCTGGCCTGTTTCTGATGACAAATCAACTGTTTATCTCATTATGGTGTGTTGCTCTTTGCCATATTTCTCAATGCTTTAAAGACTTTATCTTAGCCTTTGCCCTCCAATATTTTTATGCTGATGTGTATACATATGGGTATTTTTTATTTACTCTCCTTGGGTTCAGCTAGACTTTCTAAATGTGTAGAAAATTTTCATCAATTGAGAAACTATTCAGCCATCATTTCTTCACTAATGTAGTTCTCTTTTCCTTTGATACCTACACTGTGCATATGTACGCTTAACGGTGTTCCCCATTTCTCTGAGGTTCTGTGCATTTTTCTTTATTCTTTGTCTTCTATGTTCTCAGATTCAATAAACTTTATTAATTTATATTCAAGTTTGATGATTTTCTGCTGGCAGTTTAAATCTACTATCAAGCCCTCATAGTGAATTTATCATTTAAGATACCATACCTTTCAATTTCAGAATTTTTATTTAGGCTTTTTTATACTTTCTATTTGTATTCTCCATCTTAGGAAACATTGCCTTCATAGTTTCCTTTTTTCATTCTTTTTTTTTTTTTTTGCGGTACCGGGGATTGAACCCAGGGGTGTTCTACCTCCGCGCTACACCTCCGGCCCTATTTTTTATACTTTATTTTGAAACCGGGTCTCACGAAGTTGCAGAAGGCCTCACTAAGTAGAGAGAGAGAGACAGAGAGAGAGAAAGAAAGAAAGCTGAGGCTGGCTGCGAACCCGGATCCTCCAGTCTCTGCCTCCCAAAGTACTGGGATTACAAGCGTGTGCCACCACGCCCGGCCTATTTTTGTTCCTTTTTAAATTAACTTTTATCATCTATATTTAGGGTATACAACATGTTTTGATATATATATATATACATAGTAGAACAATTACTACAGGAAAGTAAATTATCATTATTTTCCATGGTCCCTCCATGTGTATTGTATACTGTATGTGGGGGAGCACCTAAAATCTACTCTCTTAGGACATTTTCAGTATACAGTATATCACTAACTACAGTCCTCATGCTGTACATTTCATATCTGGATTTATGTAAGTTTATATCCTTTGACCTGTTTTTCTCCATTTTGTCCTCCCCACTGCCCCTGGTAATCAGTGTTCTACTCTATGTATTTCCCTTTAAAAAAAAAGATTTCACTTATAAGTTAAATCATTCAGTATTTGTCTTTCGGTATCTGGCTTGCTTATTTCACTTAGCTAAATGTCTTCCAGTTTTATCCAAGTTGTTGCAAATGGCAGGATCACCTTTTAATTGCTCACAACCAAGGTGTCCATTACTTTTGACAATGTCCGTGGATGTGAGCTTTCCTACATTCTGTTCCAAAGAAAGCTACCACCTATAGGTGAGCTCTTTGTTACCACAGTCAGTCTCTCCCAAGGAAAGCCACTGTGGCTCTGAACTGTAGCTGGGACTGGTAGATTGGCCTGTGTATCCCAGTATAGTACACCTCCCTGTGTGAGGAGCTTGGCTGGGGATGGCAGGCCCTTGTCTTCTTTTCTTTTGCTTTCTGGCCTGACCTGGAATGGTGGGTATCTAAGGATCCATTATTCTTGACCTGCGGAGCCTGGAGAAGAGTTTCTAGCCTATGAGTAGAGACTTCTCAGTAGAAGGGAAACCAGTTCTCATGGCCATGCCTACCTGAAGTTGAGCTGCAATATGGAATCAAGGGGTGTCAGATTCGGGGTACTTGTCTCTCCTGAGCTGCAAATGTAGCCCTAGCATGTGAGTTGGACAGATGGAAGAGAGATAAGGATCCGTTGTCTTCTTGGCTGGAGTAGAAGTTTTGTCACTGAGCTCAGGGCAGGGTGAGGATGTATGTACACATCCTCAAGTGCTACCGCTACCAGATTTCATCATACTTTTAAAGATTTGCTAAATATCATCCAACAGTTGTTTCTCCACTATTTATGCCCTTATGATGATTTTCAGAGATTTTAAATGGCTGGCGCGTGTATGAGTGCATGCTTGTGTGCATGTGCATGTGTGTGCATGTGTGTTTGATTTTCCTCAGTTAAATGGCAGTTCCAGTTTCACACTGCCACTTTGGAAGTCAGTCTCCAGTAGGTGTGATTATTAACTCTTTACAGATGATTACTCAAGACTATTTTATTATCCTTAATTTAAGGATTATTCCCAATCTCATTCTTAAAAGAGCAGTTTATGGACCCATATGGTCTGACTCCAGGGCCAGCCTTTGAAACCACAGTACTCTTTTGCTTCCCTGGGTCCTGAGGCGACTATTGCTGTACAAAGGCTTTGCAAGCTCACGTACACGAATTTCCACCAAATCAACACTGAACACGCTCTAAAATGCAATGACTTTCTCATTTGGTTTCTACCTCGGTACATCTTCCTCAACACCTGACCATTTTGTACTTAATGTCCCCATTTGAAGCATATCAGGAGCCTCTATTAAGATACACATGTTTCACTCCATAATTATCTGTGTATAGGCTTGCTTTTTTATAGTAGATTGAATTATTCAAGGAACCTTGTTTATTCATATGTGTGTCACCAAATTCTTATTACACACTAACCAAATTCAATTTTTTCTTGCAATGAATGATTGTATTTCAAAATACCGGTGTGGCCATTTCAAAATGGCCGGGCGTGGTGGCGCACGCTTGTAATCCCAGTACTTTGGGAGGCGGAGACCGGAGGATCCAGGTTCGCGGCCAGCCTCAGCTCTCTCTCTCTCTCTCTCTCTCTCCCTCTCTCTCTCTCTCCTTAGTGAGGCCCTCCGCAACTTCATGAGACCCGGTTTCAAAATAAAAAGTATAAAAATAGGGCCGGGGGCGTAGTGCAGAGGTAGAACGCCCCTGCGTTCAGTCTCCGGTAAGTTGAGAAGACTTAGTATTTCTAATTATATATATATATATATATATATATATATATATATATATATATATAATACTTTCTCAACCTCTATTTTTGAATATACATAAATGTAAAATTAGTTTTACAATCCATTTCATTTTATTTTTTTCCTATGGCTAGTGCTAAGTGTGCTAAACTTTCTTGGGAAACTTACAGCTTAATAAATGGTTTAATCACTAGGATTTTTATAAAACTACTTTATAAGCCAGGCATATAAAGTAATTCCAGTACTTGGGAAGCTGAAACAGAAGGATCGCAGGTTGGAGGACAGCCTCAACAAGTAGTGAGACTCTCATCAACATAGCGAGACTGATTCAAAATAAAAATAAAATGGGGCTGCGGTTGTAGCTCAGAGTTAAAATGCCTCTGAGTTCAATCCCCATTATCAAATAAATAAATAAATAACTACTTTATAAACTCCATTACTTGATATTTTAATGAGATTTATTTAGAAATGCTTTTCTGTTGCATATTACGGGAATAGAGTTTCTTTAAGGATTTCATGTAAGTTCTGTACTTACATTAGAATTTTAGTTTAAAACAAATATAATAGTATGTCCTTGGCATAGAATCTACATGAAATTTATCTCCTCTTGTATAAAGTGTGATGTTTGTTAAGGCAGTAACACATAGGGTAGGTATCACTTCTAAAAATCTATTCTGTGTGGTTTCAAAAATGTTGAAAAAAATCAGTAGATGCACTACTTCTAAATTCTGTTTAAGAATTCCCTCCCTTGGTTGGAAACTTGCTCAGTGGGGGTTGAATCGTACTAGGTCTTATTTCTAGCCACAAACTCTAGGGATTCCCTGGAAATTCTAGTCATTGAGAGATTTTTCTAAAGCACCCAATAAATCCTAGGATGCTGTCTGAATTGCTGCCAAACTTTCAACTGACTTTAAAAAATGTTCTTGAACCAGGAAAATAAAACAGGAGTAGAAAAGGAAGAATTAGCTTTGGGGATGGTCAGGAGAGATATCATGAGTTTGAAGAGAAAGTTATCACTATCTGAGAAGACTGGAAATGGAATAACCAGGAATAACCAGGTGACAATGTCAGCACTGGGAGGGAGGCATGTACCATGCTCAGAGTTGGTCCATTAGGAAATTTGCAAGACAATTGTAGGCAAATAACTGAAAGGAGTGGATGATTTCATAAATCTCTGGTATTTACTTAAGAAGAAATATAATGGTAAATGTTTTTAAGTTGACAGAAATGAAAGTATTTCATCATTGGAAGTAGTTCAAAGTAACATTTTGTCCCTGAAGTGACCACAGATTTTTTTTATTACTTTACTATTAGTTGCAAAAAAAAAGACTAGAGAAATTATTTAACTAAAAATATCTATGGGTTGGTTCCACTCTGCTCATTTGTGATGTATTAAACCTGAGATCCAAACGAGTGGAATGCCTTGGAAAATATTCCAAAGTCAGGTGGCATTTAATACAGGTCTAGAATAAAATTCTTCAAATTTTCTGTCCAGAAATGTTTTCATTGAAATGCATTGTATGATATTTCTTTTTCAATTATAAGGAAAAATCAACTGAAAGAACATTCCAACTTGTTGGAATATGTACAGAGATTTTAAAAGTGAAGCTGTGTCCCTGGTCTGGAGATATGGGCCAGGTAGCAGAGGGGAGAGGACAGTGACAGTCTTCCCTTCTGGCTATTGTTTGGTGCTAATCATGTCTTTTTGTCAGGAGGCAGACACTTCCTTCATTACCACCAGTGACAGCTGTCATAGGGACTCTTATCATGGTCAGCCAATATTTGCTATCAGGGTCATTTTGAATTGTCCTCATCTCCAATGAAGTTCTTTATGGCCAAGATAAATCTGAAAATAGCCAAAGAAATTCCCTGAGAGGAGTAGAACATGATTTGTGAGGTCGTTGATTCTGAGGGATGATCCGTGCATGGGATTTTCTGAAGAACAAGGAAGCCTGAAATCTACTTTTAAGAAAGTAGCCATTCAAGAAAAATTCAGTTCTAAAAGAATAAAAGAGACCAAATAAAATGAAACTTTAAAGAAGAATTCTGCTTGGTCTGTGACTCACCCAGAGTAGACTGATTATATCTGCTTAACAAATATGTGACTTATTTTTCTTAAATTTTACTTTCAATGTGCGGACTTCCCTGGCTCACCCATTTAAACTTTCCTAATACACACATACAATATGCACACACACACACACACATACACACACACACACACACACACACACACACACACACTTCTTACTCCTATTTCAGTTTTCTATTTAGCATATACATAATTAACTTTATCAATCACAGTCCAGTCAGGAAACAAAAGCTATAAAAATTACTAGAAAAAAATGAATTAATTCAATGCATTAAGTAGGTTAGAGAAACGAAAAAGTTAAAATGAGAATACTAAGGCACTGTTGAACAGCAGCTGCAGGAAGCAGTTACCACCCCAACGGTTGAGACAACTGAGGGACTCAGAGTTTGAGGTTATTACAATTTATTAGTTTAGGGCTGGGCCTCAATCCTCTGAGTATGAGTGGCTGGCCAGGAGAACTCTGAAAGGCATGATGCATGTAGTTCTTAAACTTCAAACTAGAAGCAGCTGCTTCTACTGGAACAAACTGCCACTGCAGTGAGGCAAGGCTGAGCCCAACAGAAAGCAGACAAGAAGTCCACAGGGCATGGACAGCAAGTGAAGAGGCTGACAGGAAGTCCACAGGAGACAAACAGGAAGTCTGTAGAAGACAACAGGAAGTGAAGGGGCAGACAGGAAGTCCACAGGAGACAGACTGGAAGTCTATAGAAGAAGAAAGGAAGTGAGGGTGCAGACAGGAAGTCCATATGGAACAGACAGGAAGTCTATAGAAGATAGACAAGAAGTTAGGGGGCAGAAAGGAAGTACAAGGGGACGGACAAGAAGGAGGGAGTTCTTCCACCTTCCTTCCTCTGAACTTCCTGGCCTTCTGTTGTGTGATTGTTGGCAGAGGTGAGTAGGGGGCAGGGGGCAAAGCAAAAATGGAATTTGTAGAGTTCAGCATCAATATCACAAAGCAAAATTTAAAAGGAGCGTATGGAGGTAAGGCGTGCTTTCTTAATAAAAATCATGCTGCCTACTATGATAAAGATCAAGAGCATAGCAGAAGTGTTGTCTGAATTGTTCTTGCTTTATCTCCAGCACTTTGGTTATATGTGTTATATAGTAAAGCCCTCAATTCAAATTTGTTAGATGAATGAATTTTTTAATGGAGGAAGAACTCTGCTACTTTACAAAAAGCATTTTCACAGCTACTGGCTTGCAGAAGGAAAGGAAATCCCCCAAAGGCGAAAGTAGGGCATCCCAGCCCTACCCAGGGAAAGGGGCAGCCTATCTAAAGGATGAGACTTTGCTAGGCCTGGTGGCAGGCTCACTCTTGACTGGTGACGGTGCTGTTAGACCCAGTGTGTCCAGACGTTTCTCGCCCGTGGAAGGCTCTTCTCGCCCTCTTTCACTGCTTTGGTTAGAATTAAGCTTCCTGTGTAGTTTTTCTGGAAGAAATGGTGCATGTTTCCTTAGTAAGCTAGAAGGTTATAGTTCATGACATTTACTGGAGCAAATTGGCACTCAGTGCGCAAGTACATGTGTGCATTTTCAGTCTCTGAGTTTGACTACTCTAAATCACTCCTGAAGGAGAAATTGGGGTATCTTTATTTATTAGCCCAAGGCCAGACTCTGAATCAAAATGAATTTATACACTCAGTGGAGGCCCATCTTCTCTCACTGTGGACAATAGCAGCTCTCAGTAATCCCACGTGCCAACTGTCAAGTTCCCCGAACCTCAAAACTGAACCAGAAACTACTAGTTGGCTTTACTTTTCAGTTGATACTCCATTCCCTAGTTTCTCCAGGTATGGATCTTTTCTGCTGGCTTTTGATTCCTTTGTATAATAGGAGTCTTTCCTCTTTTATATAGATGATAAAAAATATTGGTTGCCTTTAGTTAAAAAAATAAAATAATAGAACGCTTCAGTGGGTAATGACATATGTCTGATTACTTCAATTTTCTGTCACTAAATAGTTATGTGTCCACCCTTAAGACATTAAAAATTTGGAATGAAATATGTAAAATGAAATATAGATTAAAAATTGGTGATTGCTTTTAGTATGCAAGTTCCATGAAAATATTAGCCACAATAACCTTAGGGTCATTTCAATCATAACTTAAGTTTTCATGTCAGTATACTATGTCTTCTTAGTATAAGAAGCAAGAACTGTCCCTTGCATGTGGTAAATTCCTACTTAAATCCATAGTTGTTGTGAATGTTTCCAAAGATTGGCAGCTTTGATTTGGCTTGCCCCTGCATAAGGTAGCTCAATGTGGGCTCTGTAGAACTGTGGATGGAAGTGGGAAGGAGGGGCCTCGAGACTGACCCATGAAAGATGAGGCACCTGCTGCATCTCTATCCTCCTTCTTCCTCCAGAGTGGTTTGAGTGAGGGTTGGAAGCACACTTCTGCTCTCTCCATCCCCCTACAGAGCATGCTCCTGTTACATTCTGTGGAAACTCCTTTTTTTCCGTCCCAACGATGCCCTGGGAGTCTGACCTTGCCTGCATCTCCAGCCTGTTAAGGAAACTCTCTAGGCCCAGGCCCCACCAACTTTTTGTAAATTTTGAAATAAAGTTAATCTCTTGACATCCTCAGGGCCTTACCATGTGCTATTCTTTCTGCCCAGAATACAATTCCCATGCATCTTCTTTTTCCTCTAGTTATATGTTACTTTATTCTTTGGGTCTCAGTTGACACCACAAAAGTGGTGGACCACACGTATTCCATACAAAAATTCAGGATGAAGAACTGTCATGTGTGAAATAATAAACATGTAGGATATTCATTTTGCTTCATTACTTAAGATGAATTATGGGCTAGACAGCTCTTTAATCAAAGTCCAGAAACAAGTGAGGGCACAAAAATATTAGAACACCTGTACTGTAAGGACTGGGGGAATTATCAGAAGAAACAAATGAATGGGGAAACATGAACTCTGTACATGCAAAAAAAGATGTTGATTGAAGCTGAGCATGGTGGCGCACACCTGTCATCCCAATACTGGGAGGCTGAGACAGGAGGATTGCAGTTTTGAGGACAGTCTCAGCAACTTAGTGAGACCCTGTTTCAAAATTAAAAAATAAAATAGGCTGGGGGTGTGTATTGGAGGTAGAATGCCCCTGGTTTCAATCCCCAACACCCGAGACGGGGGGGGGAGAGAAAGAGAGAGAGAGAGAGAGAAACTGAGGCAAGAAGCAGAGCGAAAGTGCTTCCTATGATTGGTGAATAGAAATCAAGGTGAAAACTTTGCTTTTGGGGTCAGACAGGTCTGGCTCAAATCAGATTTCCCTGTAGCCAAGTGGCTCAGCACTCTGACCTCCAGTTTCCATAATTTATAGCTAACAGGGGCCTTACAGGGGCCACATGAGCATCAAGTGAGACGAGGCATATGAGAGCCGTTGGCACACGGCTTGGGACACAGTGAGCGCTGCAGGAGTATTTCTTCTCCTCAACCTCCTCTGCCCATTACTAAATTATATAACACAGATAAAACCTAATCAGTATGTTGTGTGTAATGCAAGCCAGTTCAGAATTAAAAACTGAGAGGTGACATCATACTGACCTTTAAAGAAGTCCCACAGATGGGATGGGAATAGGATTAGAGTATATTTTATTTGCACTAGAACCATTAGAGTGATGTATTGGAAGCAGTCAGGATATTAAAAGGGATATCATTTGATAAGGCTACTTAAAATGTAAGGGCGGTTATTTATGCAATTTTTAGAACCATTGCTTATGCCTACAATTTTAGAAGAAGGCTGTCTTTTCCCAACACCTGGGAGATCACTTTGTGCTTAACAAGAAATCATAAGTAAGGGTGGTGCCCAGAGGAGCTAACATTTGACTTTGAATCCCCACTGCTGCAGCCAGGGGAGCTATAAACCTTGTTTTTATTTGCAGAGATTATCCAACTGAAGTTGGGGGAGTTTGGACGATTCCCTCCACAGGTCAACATTAGGTAATAAAATAAAGAATGATGGATTGTGGAATAATGAGCCAAAAGAGAAGCTAGCATATGTTATAACACAGTTCTATTTCTACTTAAATGTAGAAGTGTGTGTGTGTGGAAGACGTCGTGGCACGTAAGCGTGTCATATGTAGAAGCATCGGTCATTATTTGTTCTTTAAGAAGGCTGGGGGTGTCATCTAGCCTTTTCTTTAGCATTCAACACCATTACTTCAAATCTCTAATGTTGCTTGAATATGTATAATTGTATTTACACCGTTAAAACCTTTTTTTGATCTAATGTCAATAATAATTTCCTACCTCTGCCTCCAGCCGTCTTAATATATTGTCCACTGGGAAACAGCAGATGCATTCTAATAAAATTCATCTTACTGATCCCCAATACTTTGAACTTTTCTGCTACCCTCCCCCTTCAAGAATTATAGAGTCTTTCAAGTGTCAAGTCTCCCTGTGCGAGAGGGCACATAGGGGAGAATTTGGAGGAAGTGTTGCTTATGCCCACATATTGAAATAGGCTCCAGTCCAAAGTCTCACATTAACGGCAGTCCCATGTATAGGCTTAGTGGGGGCAACAGTTTCCTCTCAATTTTAGGTCTAGAACACTGACTGTAACATCAAGTTTACATTTACCTAAACTGATGTAAGTACCCCTTATGTTCACTTAAGAGCAAACAGACAGAAAGCCCAGCCTCACCTCAGCCTGAGTCCCACCTGTGCAGCACTGGCTGGGCCCTCCCAACTTTGTCCCTAGGGGAGAGGCCGAGGGTCCTGGGAGCCAAGAGCCTTCATAGCACAGGAGGACACAGTACCTGAGGAAGTTTGGAAGCTTTGTTTGTGTGAAGTACATCGATGAGGATACTTCCTAATCTCACAGGTTGCAATTCAAACATAAAAATATCTTAAAAGCCCATACCTTAACAATTATTGAGTGGCAGCCCTCTGCTACCTATACACTAGTTTAATGCATGTTATTGTGTACATACAGAATTATCGACGCTATCATAAAATCAGGAGTGAACATACATTCTACCCAACATCCATATCCAGCCATGAAGGCCAAGCATATTAATCACAGTTTGACACTGTATCACATTCCATTGTATAGCCTGAAAATTAAACCTCTTTTTTTGGCAATTCTTCACAGTTTAGATTTCGCCTTCATCTCACGCACTCTAAATTAGATTAGATTTGGAGACTCCCAAGAGGCCATTTTTTGTTTGATCTTGGTTTCAAAGTCAACACCAACCCACTTCTCCTTCTCTGCTTTCAGCTTTTCATCCACCCTTTGCCAAAGGCGTGGCCTCTCCAGGCTCTGCCGTGGGACACCGTGGCCATGTCACAGCGGTCATAGATACAGTGCACACTCGGGTAAAGCTGTAAATTTCATTCTGTGTAAGAGATGTTTAACCCTTGCATCCGGCACAATATGGATAGAGACAGGATTCTGGTTGCTGTTGCCCTTGTGTTTAGTGGGGTGCTGGTTGGAGAATTTTGTTTTTAATAAGCGTGAAATTTCCTAATCCCCACAGTATCTGAACTCCCCTTCTGTTCATGTGTCCTTTCCACACTTCCTTCTGTTCGTATGAATGATGCTTTCTCGGCCCTCATTTATAGCCCTTGCACAGAAGAGCAGCTCCTGTGCACACACACAATACTAGCTTTTCTATCATAGGAGAAACAAATGCATCCTCAGGCTTTGGCCTGCCTGGGTTCTGCCGGCCCTTCTGCCCCTGTGACCACACAGTGCAAGGACTGTGAAGGCTCCTTGCAAGGGAGCTAGCTACTTCCCTTTTCTTTCAGCCTTCCCATTCTTTGCCTCCAATTCCTAAACCCTGGAGTTTGGGCAAAAAAATCTAAACCCATAATTCTTCTTATTCTCTATTGTGCAACTGACCAAGGCAGGTTTGATCTGGCCAGTCGGAAGAAGCAACAAAGCACTGAGGGGGTATGAGACATGGCTTTATTCCAGCGACAGATGCTGAAATAGGGGGCCTAGGCCTCTACTACACGACGGTGGCCCGCTGAGTACAATAGTGCTTTGCAAGAGACTTTCACAAGGGGCATTGCATATCTGCCTATCTGCATATCTACATATTTGCACATCTGCACACTGGACTGTCTCTGCCCAATTTATACATCAAAGCAGAGCAAGATGGCAGCATGCTGGGACACAGAGTGCACAAAGGTGGCACCAGGTAGCTCTATATTACCACCCTTAGGACAATATGGAGTCTCCAAGGACATGCTTAGTTACATTTCATATATAACAGTGGCACTTTACAAAAGGAGGTGAGGGAGCCTAACTAACACTGTGTTCTGACTGTCCCCACCTCTGTGTATCCCAATGCCAACGTATCATCGTTTTAAGAAGGCCTCCTCGCAATCTAATTTCCAATTCAGTTTTTGTACAACAAACCTATGGTACACTCTGCTCTAGTACCATGTGGAGGAGCATGTACATTAGAGTAGTATATGTCAGTGATATGATGTATATAGTTTCAAATAAAATCTGAAAATTCATTCATTACAAGTAGGGAAGAGACATGATAATCCAACAACCTCCTACTGTATGCCAGGCATTTTTTCCTAGGCAGCTCATTTACATAAATTACTATTGCATTTCATTATATTAACAGTGTGAGAAAGTTTTGATTCCCATCTTATAGAAAGGGAATCAGACATCTAACTGACATCTAGCAAGGGAGAGAGTCTGAATTCCAAACCATGTCCGTGGAATCCCAGAGCAAGAGAGGGGTTTTCCACCCAGTACCCTTCTCTCCTCCCAGGGACATTTTCCATCAACACTTTTGTTGCCTAATCATTGGGCAACAATGGCTTTTGTCAGCAGAAGAACTCAGATGTGCAAACCTGTGTTTTCCATCATTTTGGTGCATGCACAAGAGACAACATTGCAATTCGGTACAACCTTTCTCAGAAAGTCAGGGTTCCTCAAGAGAATTTTGGACGGCTTCGCTGACTTTTACAGCCCTAATGGTAATCAGTTCCCAGGAATGTATTATTTACTGGTGAGAAAGAAAAATGATCGAGTATCTTTAAATCCTAAGCTAATCAAGGAAACCTAGAGAAATTTCAAATCATAAGCAGCAGGTGGTCTCCTTCATTCCTCCTGCATCATCTATCTGGAATGGTGTATTTCTTATGGGCCTGACACCAGCATCTCTAACTGCATTATTTCCTTCCAATGTGATGGAGCCGACAATACACATGGAGAACTGGCAGAAAGGCTTCTGGGGAAGCATTGTGATAACAGTATTCACCGGCTGACCAAGAGAAGCCAGCGTGTCCCCTCGAAATTGCTGAGTGAACTGATTGCAAGGCATTTTTATTGGTTTGTTTTGTGAGGAAAAAAAAAAATATATATATATATATATATATATATATATATATATTCTTCCAGGAATCATCCTTGTCAATGAATGACATTACAAATGCACTCAAATGCAGTGATTTCAAAACCTCTCCTTTCTGAGAATGGTCCTTATGCTGAATGATTTTTTTTTTTTGTAGTACTGGGGATGGAAACCTGGGGCATTCTACCTCCGGGCTATACCCCCAGCCCTATTTTTTATTCTTTATTTTGAAACGGGGTCTCACTAAGTTGCGGAGGGCCTCACTAAGTAGCTGAGGCTGGCTGTGAACCTGCGATCCTCCTGTCTCAGCCTCCCAAGTACTGGGATTATAAGCGTGCGCCACCATGCCCAGCTATGCTGAATGATTTTTAGAGTAACCTGAGCACAAATAATTTCACAGGCCCAGGAATGTCCTGTAAATATCTGGTTTGTGATCAGACCAGAGACAAAGAGCTCTTGCTTATTGACCATCTATGGTGTTTCAAGGTCTTACCTTTATTTTGATCACCATGTTTAACAAAAGATTTGTGATACAGCTTATAGCTCTGCAGAATTGACGTGTGGATTTTGAAGATGCTCATGGGGACCATGCCCACAAGCTTTAGCATGTTGGTATGACCTGTGCAAAAACAGGCATACCTAGGGCCACACAGACATTGTTTTATGAATACAGACCATAGGAGAAATGAGTGGGTAGTTTGAGGGCAGCTGGATGTTTCTTTAAAATCCCATCCTCCATTCCCTAAGGTTACTTTTCTCTGTTCTAACTAGTAAATTGGAAATAATCTATTACAGAAACTTTTTTAGGAAAAATATACAAAAAACTCCCATGTACGTGAGGTTGAATTTAGCCATAATCATCATCTTGTAAGTTCTTTGCAGAAAGTGCTGACTTGTGCAAGATTGGAATCAAAGTCACCAAGCATTTATTGAACACCGACAATTATAAGAGAGATAATGAGGGTGACCCTCAGCTATTTGTGGGGGATTTCTGGTAGTTGAGAGAACTGTAATTATTATAACTAACAGAGGAAACCAAGTTAGCAGTAGCATTCAGCTAATGCAAAAAAATCCACTTACATGGTTCAGAATAATTGTTGTGCTACTTTTGGGGCCACACTCTTGGTATGCCTTCCCCGGGGCTGTTTTTCTGTCCATAGGACAGGAGGAAGAGGTCATTGCCAAGCTTCTTGGGGGGCGCTCTTTCTCTCTCTCTGTCTCTCTGTCTCTCTCTCTGTTTATACATTTATTGGTATATTCTAATTACACATCATATGAAATTCAAAATAATACATTCATATGTGCACACATCCCTTGGTATATTTTCCTTCGTGTCCCACCTTCCTCCCCCATTCCTTCCTCCCTGTACATTATTGTGAGATTGGTAGTGATAGTTTCATGTGTGAACATATCACTACTTGAACAGTTCCCTTCCTCAGCCCTTGTTGCTCCCCTCCCTATGTCCTTCCTCCAGTCCCCTTGCGCTATACTGGTCGCTCTCCTCATTTATCCAAAGTCCCTTTTGTTTCCTATTTCCTCTCTAGCTTCCACAAATGAGAGAAAACACATGACCCTTGACTTTCTAAGACTGGTTGATCTCACTTGACATAATATTCTCTAGTTCCATCCATTTTCCTTCCAGTGGCATGATTTTGTTCTTTTTAGCTAAGTAAAATTCCATGGTGTGTATATACCACATTTTCATTATCCACTCATCTGTTCATGGACACATAGGTTGGTTCCATAATTTGGCTACTAGTCTCTTGAGGAAGCTCCACACTGATCTCCATAGAGGTTGTACTAATTAACAATCCACCAACAGTGTATGAGTTCCTATTTCCCCACATCCTTACCAGACTTTATTATTGTCTGTATTCTTGATGATGGCCATTCTAACGGGAGTTAGATGGAATCTTAGGCTATTTTTGATTTGCATCTCCCTGATTCCCAAGGATGTTGAACATTGGGATGTTGGAGTTGCTCTCCTTGAGTCAGCAGTGAGAATGCATCTTCTCCTCAGTGGTCCGCAGAGGTGCCTAGGAACTATACTACGGAGGGTTAGAGAAAGGAGCAGGGAGTCACAGGAAGGCCTCATTTCTTTTTATCATTTGTTGGGGTTTCGTGTTTGCTGTTTTAATTTTTCTTTTGCTTTGTCTTTCTGTTCGTTCCTCTGGATGTGGTAAGTCTGCCCAAGGGTTCTAGCAGTGAGCCATCTCCTGATCATGCCATTTGGAAGATCTATAAAGGAATATCCCAACCTGTAATCCCAGTACTTGGGAGGCTGAGACAGGAGGATAACCAAGTATAAGGCCAGCACTCAGTAACTTAATGAGATTCTATATTAAAATAAAATAAGACTTGGGGTATAGCTCAGTGGTAGAACAGTCCTGGGTTCAATCTTCAGCACCAGAAAAATAAAGAATATCCCAGATTTTGGCCACAGTGTAATCAATGTTTTATTTCTAGGAAAAAAGATATTTGCAAAGTAAATTCTTGATAATAGCTTATTAGGAAGATATTCTAAAAAAGACCATTTTGAATATGCACTGCCACATAATATAAAGAGTATACAATATGAGTTTTGCAGCTGGAAATAAGATCAGTCATAACTTTTATAATGCCCTGGGGGTTCTGACATGTCTGAGAACATATGTAGTCATATATATAAATCTGAGTCTGGAATTTGTGAATGGTCACATTTGGTATCCGTAGTAACTGATGTTTAAAGTAACTGCCCAGACTTTCATATGTGCAACAGAAGTCCTGGCGAACGGTGTTGGTACAAATGTTTATCTCCAGGCCCTATGTGATAAATGCCTTTCTTGGGCCATGATTTCAGTCTGCTCTAGTGAACATCTTAGACAGAAGTTGTCCTTGGAATTGCTTTGGATGTTTATCAATTTGCCATCAGAAAACTTAGATGTCTGATATTAACTTGCTTGAAAACAAGGAAACATCGGTTATAACAAACTCTGCAAAAAATTGAATTGTGTCCTAGTACAATTGAATTGTGTCCTTCATATATGCTAGACATAAAGAAATACTTTCCCCCAGTGGTATTATCTGCCCTGCTTCCTCACTAAAGGGCTAGAGAGATAAGGACAGAATGGGACAGAATGCGGGGAGTGCAAGACCTTGGCCTTTGTGACACATGCCGTGTGCCTTGGTGTAGGATTTAAACTTCACTCAACATGCATGTCATCAAGCCGTACCTGCAGCCTGCTGAGTCAGAATATGGGGAAGGAGGAGCTTCTCAGCATCCTCACAGACAGAAAGGCCAGAGCATTGTGGGTGGATGGGCAGAAGGCGGCAGATTTCATAAATACCTCCCTCAACCCATCGGTCCCATCTTCAGCAAAGATAGATTCAGTTCCTGCAGTGTGTCCACAGCTGGGAACCCTTGAATCAAAACGTCACCCCCTTCCGTGGGGCTGCCTAGGCCAGGGGCAGCATGAGGAGACCACAGCTGCTTTTAGAACTGCCTTTTAGAGTGATGATGCCAGAAGGAAACCAGAGCCCACAGTATTGCACCGAGTCAAGGAGAAGGGATCTGAGGGTGCACCGCACCCCCAAGGCTAGCTGAGGTCTCTGCGCTTGTTGTTTTTGTTGTTTGCCTGTTTTGGGGAGGAATGTGACCCTTCTGTGGCCTTCAAGTCTTTGTGCTGCATTGTTTGCTAGCTTGGTTATCTCCAATGGACACTTCTGGACATGACTTCAACACAAACCCCGGTGTGTTCATAAAGCACCGGTGGGTGGAGGGAGTGACCAGTAGATCCCAGCTGTCCCGGGTACACTGCATCCTGGCACACTCCAAGAGCCTCAGCTTGATTTATTTTCTATACCTTATTGAGGTATCATTTACAGAGAAAACCTGTACCACTTTAGGCATACAATTCAGTGATTTTTCAGTGAATTTACATGGCTGTGTGACCATCTCCACAATCCACTGTCAGACTGTTTTTTAACATTCCAGAAAGACCCTGAGTGCCATTAGCACTCCCCCCACCTTGTCCCACCCAGGCCCTGCCAGCCACTAATCTGCCACCTGCCACTACCTCCTCTGGACATTCCATAGACATGGACTCTCACCTACGGGGTCTTTTGCCCTGGGTCTTTTCACCCAACATACTGTATTTGGATTCTTCTGTGCGCTCGTGTTTACTAACACTCCCTTCCCTGTCGTTACTGAGTGGTAGTTTTGTACAGGTATATGACATTTGGATTGTTTGAGCTTCAGTTTCTGTATCTACAAAACATAGCTGCTTATTTCTACTGGTCATATCTGATCCAAGGGTTATGGATAATAATATGGTAAAAACACCTGGGACAGAGGCAGGAGTATCCAAGGTGATCAGTACTGAATTAAATCATTATTAATATGATCTGCAGAAAGATGAGGTGACCATCCTGAAAGCTGGGGTTTAAAGAGCACGGACGTAAGGAGATGAGCACAACTGGTAGGAAAGGACAGAGCTCCAGTGGCCGAATTAAACAGAGAAAACAGCTGATTCATGAGCTAAGTGTCAATGGGCTGAGCTCATAGCAGAATTGGCCTTGAGCAGGCAGCCTGCCTCAGCCAGAGGGAAGGGGGCCATGGATTACACAGTGGGATGGATCGAGTGTGTGCGGAAAACATGGATGATTTCAGCGATGGCTTGTGGGTTCAGGTGACAACTCTGGGGACCACAGCCTCTGATGAGAACCATGTGTGCTTTCCGGGCTTCCTCCTGGCCCCACCTCACCCCTGGGGCCCACTGCTGCCAGGACGTCCCGGGCAACGGCTGTCCCACAGGCCTGAGACTCTGCACCACCCTGGCTTTTGGTTGTTTCCCAGCTGCACCAGCTCTCTCCCTTCCTCTGCAGGCTTCATGCGCTGCTTTCATTCTGTAGAGATCCGTCCTGTGATCTTGATTGACAGCTTTAAAACCTTTTTTTTTTTTGGGCCATCTTTAAAGTGTGTATATTCAACCCAGTGAAAACTATAGATTTATCTTCTATTTGCAAACAGAGAAACTGAGTGTCAAGACACATGCACACACAGACTCATGCACACATTGCTCATCTCCAAAGGAAGAAATACCTCAACCTTGTGCCTCTCCTGTGGCCTCAGAAGCCACCGTTGACTATCATATGTCCCCTGTGTTTGCCATGCAACCTGAGTCCAATATCTGCCCCACCAGCAAGGGCAGCATGACAGCTCTTGAGTCATGCCGCATTGGAAGGTGAGCAAGACCCGGTCATGTGGGGGCTGGGGGAGGTGTGCAGGCCCTTAGGCCAAGGGCACCTGGGAGTTCCCAGAATGGAGGTGGTGGCTGGATGGCTGGAGAGTCCTGGACCCCAGGTGAGGCAGGACCACGGGAGCTCAGGAGGAATCAACACAGACCAGAGGGCGCAGGCTCCTGGGAAGCCGCGCCAAGCATCTGCCAGAGGGTGTTTTCAAGTCAAGGATGTAACTGTGGTGCTGTAAGTGAAGAGTAACTCAGTTTATGTGTTTTAACCCAGAAAAAGTAGAGAAAAATATTTAGTGGTAGGAACAGCAGTAGGAGCCACTCGGTGAGTGTAGCCCCTGGGGGAGATGGTGGCGGCGGCCTGCACTACAGGGACAACCCCAAAAGCTGAAACTGATGCGTGGGAGGGAAGGTTTCCAGCTTGAACAAGGCCCTGGTGAATTATTATTATTATTATTATTATTATTGGTTGGTGAATGCATCACATGAGAATATCACGCAGAGAACACAGGCTGCAGGCTCTTCGCCATGGCTGTTCCCTCTGCCTGGTCCAGACCCCTCCCTCCTGCAGCCTCACAGCCAGTTCCCCCCTCATGGAAGGCATTGCTGAAATGTCACTTTCTGAAGAGGCCTTCCTGACTACCGTCATTAAAACTGAAACCCCTCCCCAGGTACTCATGGGCGTGCACATGCACACACACACACACACACACACACACACACACAGACACACTCACACACAGAGAACAAAATAAAACCTTAAACTGAAACTCCTTTCTTGCACAGATTTTTTTCATCATGAGTTGTTCCACATGTAAGTAACACTCATTATTTTTTAGCTTCTTATTTTGCGTCTATTGTTCATCAGTCTGTGCCATCCCTCTGACACACACACAGACACACACACACACACACACACACACACACACACACGGCTGGAATTTACACTCCAGGAGGGTGGGGATATTCCTCTGTTTTTTGACTCCTTGTGTCTGGATTGCTAGTGGAGTACTAGGTCACACTGGGGACTAGACACCATGGATGGATGAACAGATACCCCCACTCACCTTGGATAACAGGACTGAACTTCTACCACATTATGGAATTAAATTCATGTCTAAATGTTATATAGCTCTGTAAAGGCACTTATTTCAATGTCCCATCCATGATATTTTTATCTTTGGTAGCATCAATAATTTCCAGTACCTTTGAATAGATGACCATTTGCTTAATTGTTTCTTTGTTCCTTGGTGGAACACAGGTAAAGGATCTGAAAATCTAGGTTTGGGTTCTTCTTAGTTCCTATGTTTTCGTTTCAACCAAATTTAGCCTTACTAAGTAATTCACTCTAGGGGAACATGTTCTGAATACTTCAGCTGAGACAATTTTATAAAGAAGCTAGAGGATGTGATTAGATTTTTCCTAACTGTAATATATGCCGTTCATTATAGCAACCTCTCACTTGCCTAGCAAACTAGTCTTAAGAAGGAAGCTGAAATTTGCTAGTTATTAATTGTTCTAGAGCAGTATATTCCCATAGAATTTGTACGATGGCAGAGATAGGTACTATCCAATATGGTAGCTGCTAGCCATACATGGTGGCTGAGGAACTGAAGGAATAAGGTTGAAATCTCAACCGGGTCTCACTTTATTCCCTGTTTCCACTATTCCATGTTTTTCTTCACTGTATTTCCATTAGGTATTCCCATTCTGATCTACAAATCATATTTGGGGTTTATTTCACTTTAGTAATCACACTGATTTGCTGTTTACTGGTTCGTTTATTCTGAATTTATTTCTTCAACAAGCCCTATCTGGTTTCTGGTGGTCATTCATTGCATTTTTTAAATCTGTCTTAGCTACCACATAGTTTATTTTCTTTTTTTGTCATTGAGGAAAGCATTCAGGGCTTCGAATTTCTCTAAGTGCAACATGAGTTCATCTCACCATTTATTATATAGAGTCTTTCTCTTCCTTTTTTATTTTTTATTTATTTATTTATTTATTTTTGCGGTACCGGGGATTGAACCCAGGGGCGATCTACCTCCGCGCTACACCCCCAGCCCTATTTTTTATACTTTATTTTGAAACCGGGTCTCACAAAGTTGCGGAGGGCCTCACTAAGGAGAGAGAGAGAGAGAGAGGTGAGGCTGGCCGTGAACCTGGATCCTCCGGTCTCCGCCTCCCAAAGTACTGG
>PVJS01013365.1:0-16483 GCA_004027185.1 Glis glis | reverse complement strand
TTCCTTTTTTATAACTAGCTTATTATTATTATTTTATTTTCTCCTTGATTTAATAGCAGCTAATCAGCAAGGGGTGCTGTGTTTTTGTTTCCATGTTGGTTGCCGTGTTTGCTCCCTTTCATGCCTGGACACTCCCTGTGGAATATACAGATTGGGGCTTCCCTCCTGACTCCCATCCCTAGCACAGTTTCTCATGCACCGTCCGTGTCGTGTCTTTGTCCCTCTCTGTTATAGTCTGACAGAGCTCTGCATGTAATTCCTCTGCAGCAGTGAGCCTCATCATTACTCTTACCAGTGGACCTCAAATTACATGGTTTCTCTCCAAGTGGCCTTGCTGCACTTTAATACAACACATACTACCTTTCTTTTCTTTCAACTCCCCTTTGAATGAGGGGCAGGTCGTTCATTCCTTTGACTGCTGCTGCTGAGAGCAGGTGCTTGCTGAGCCCCTGTTTGTCTGCTGAGGTGCCAGGAGGGTCTTGCTTGGACTTGAATGGCAGAAGGTGGGCATCTGTTTCCTAGAGAAGTGTGTCATCTCCAGCTTGGTCCTACTAAACCAGTGTGAGACCATCTCCCGCATGTGTAAACGTCGAGTCACTGATTTGAGGGACTCAGCATCAGTGTGTGCGGGGCGCTATTATAAAATGTACTCTACTTGCCCATTGTGGTAGTAACTGCAAAAGTTACCACCACACTTACATTGCTTTTATTTCAAGACAGTTATACTTCCAGGGAATTATGTACCACACCCATCCTACCTCCCTGTTATTGCCTGATTTTATCACGTGTAATAGGTTAGAAGGAGAGTATTTGATGGGGGTAGGGGCACTAGCCATACCAGAGAAGACTTCCAATGTTATAGCCAATCAGCTTCCCTGTTCTCCAGCCTAGGCGGGTCTTGAACTCTGAGCAGAGGTGGCAGGTGAAGCAGCTTTGATTTGCTAGTTTCTCCAGTGTCTCGCTGCTCCCACTCTGAGGACAAAGCTGCCAGTTGGTTGTGTTTCTCGGGCCATGGTCCTGTTGTTCTTGTGGGGAAAACGGCCATCCTTTGGGGCAGACGCTCTTCCCAACTGTAGTGTCCAAACACGTAGCCAATATTGATCCATTTGCACATTTTTACTGGCAAAAGAAAAAAAGATTTAATAGTCCTGCTAACATATATTAGCATTATTCATACATTCCTGAATGTATGAACTGAAATTTAAGGGGTATAATTAACTTACTTAAATAGAACTGAGGACACCTCCTTCCATAGTGATGGATGTTAAAGGAGTTGAGGACTTTATGGTGTTTTGGACCCTGAATTGATCATGAAATGTTATATCATATTACTTAAACCCTTACATCTAATCATTTCCTGACTAGTCCATGTTTGGAAACCTGTGTTCAGAACAGCATTGACAATCTAGATTTTGAACCTAGTGAGAAGCACAGGAAGGGAGGCTCTTACATCCAGATAAAAATATTATGAAGGATGGCCAGAGGATATTTGGCATGGGAGAAAGAACACTTAAGTAGGACATGACTAAATGCGTACATTGAAAAGTGTTTTTTTTTTTTTTTGAGCAGTAATTGGATTTGTCCTGTGTAGCATCAGAGGTAAGGACCAGGGAAAAATGGATTTTTAAGATGTGTTTTAAAAGAGAGATGTGTTCAACAGCGTAATGTTTCTCAGAAATCAACATCCCACCACCCAGATCTTCCAGCAGAGGCTGGAAGACCTGGGCCAGGCACATCCAACCTTGGCTTTTCTGTATTGGAAGTTGAAGGAGCTCACAAGTTCCAGGTTCCCTTCTTCAAGGCTACCCAGAGCCGCTTCCTCCCATCCTCTGATGTAGGTGCATGCAGCCAGGTTCCCACCATGCCATCAGGGCCAGCCATTTCTGATTTGGGTATTAATTCAGCTACTTTCTCGCTACAGAATGTGGATGGATTATTTAACCCTTGGGGCCATCAGTTCCTGCAACTTCTTCCTGGGTCTGCAGCAAGGACCCCATGTGTTAATATCTAATAAATGCAGCTCCTGGCAGAGATTATGGGCCCAGTAATGGAAGCTTGATTAATAATCATTATTATGTTGCTTTGGCAATATTTCTAGTTTCAATGTGGGAGGTAAGATCAGTCTTGGGGAAGTGTCTGTTTGCCAGCTCTGGGTTCTCATGGTTAGCCCCCAAGGATTTGTAGCTGCTGGGTGAGGTCCAAGGAAGGACCCAGAAGAAACTTCACACTCACTCCCCATGGCCAAACGCACTCAGGTTTCTTGCACAGTGTCTATTCTTAAGCATATTTTGGCAACACATTATATTTAGAGTTTATGATAATATCGGATAATTCTTACATAGAATTTACTTTTAACTGATTTTAATACATCAGTCTCGGTTTCTGAGCAGGCTCCTACTTTTCACTCATGGGTCTTCCTTTGAAATCTCCTGCAGGGTCAATGGTGAGCATGTCATCTGTGGAAATGTCTCCTTGCCACCACCTGGGTCTCCCCTTGATCCCTCCTTCAGGGGCAATGACGAATGCTTCATTTAGGGGAAGGTCTCCTTGACACACTTGGTTTTCTGTTCGCAGAATACCAACTTGCCTAGAATTCTGCTCAAAAGTGTTCACCATTATTTTCCCCTCTTATTTTGCTTCTCCATCTGATTTATCACTAAAACTCTTTTTATCCCTCAGTCTGCCCCATTTTCCCCACACTCCACTTCAAGTTTTGGGGTCTAAACCTCCATTGCTGGGTGCCAGAGGTGCCACTCTGTAGCCTTGGGGTGGAAGACCAAGGGTGATAGGAGGTGCAGCGTGTGGCGAGGGCCGTGGCTGGAGCCATACACCTGACCTTCAACCTTAGGCACTGCACTTACTGGTTCTGTAGTGCCCCCCTTCTGAATTTAATGTCCATTTCCTTTAAGTGAGAACACTAATTTATAGGTGTGTTATTAGCATAGTAATAATAAGTGGATCAAAACACCTAGCATATTACGTGCCACACAGAATGTGCCCAATATGAAGTAACTTATTTTTATGTATTTATTTCAATAACAGTATACATAGTAAATGTTTGATTAATAAGTAGTCTGAGAGCAGATAAAGGAAACTAGGAGGCTTAGTAAATAGTTTTCTTTTTCCTTACACATGTTCAGAATCAATTTAAAAATATGAACTTGTTAAGAATAACTCAAATAGTTGACCCATTTATCCCATGTATTACTGATAAGACCATTTTTGGAGAAAGAAGGATATTTGTGCAGGTGATAAGATTTCTTAAAACTGGGCTTCAAATTTAGACCCATGCACTGAGTTTTAGGAAGTACCAGACCTTTGGCTGTCACCCACCTAGGGCAGCTGCTCACCTGGGGCTGCTCACCTGGTGGCTAAGATTACACTCTACCAAAGATCCACTGTAGTCTTGGCACTTTAGTGATGAGGTTTTAAGACACAAAGAACCACTGCTTCAAACAGACAAGGAATAAACAGATTCAGGAATGGTCTTGAACAAACCCACAGTTGACAACTGTTTGGAATAGCGGGAGATAATCACAGTGTGTTCTTAAGTTGTACTCTGTAGTTACACCTCTGCTACCTCCAGTCTTCTTGTTGCAGTAACATTCATCCAAAGCCTGATTAGCTAATGGCTCAGGTATGCACATCTGTGTAGCATCCATGGGAGATGCATTGGCTATCCTATGATGGTGTGCACAGGGAGTGTGGATAGCGGACACTTCACCCAAGTCACGCTGGTTCTACTGTGTGGTGGTTACACTGGCCCAATTTGGCCAGGTCACAAGATCCCAATATTACTCAACAAGGTGGTTGAATTTATTGGAGTTGTGCCCATGGGGAAGGGCTCGCTGGAAGTCTCCTCCTCAGGAGACATACTGTGTGTTCCTAGTATCCAGTGGACCTCCAACTGACGCCCGGGCAGTCCTGCTTCTCTTTCCTCCAGCTCTGCCTTGGTCTTTCTCCTCCTTCTCCCTTGTACCAACAGCAGGTGCTCAATGCTGTGGACATGATGTGGTATCACTGTGGTAGGAAAAGGGGAGAGTCCTCATCGGAGGATTATGGTGATAGGCATAATGTCATAACTAACAAGATAAACTTTAACCAGGAACTCTGTCAAATGCCCAGGATCATAATGTCCGTCTTGTCTCTGAGGATGAGCAACTGGAAAGTGGCCAAGAACAATGTTTATAGCTGAGCAAAAGATGGGAATTATGAAGCCTGTGGGTGTTTGGACTTAGGATGAGGGCAATTCCTACGGCTGACATACCATGATGCCCCATCATCTTTGAAGGCAGCGGGATTGAGAAAGCCCAGCCCGTTAGCCAGGTGAAATGGAGAAAGCAGTAAAGAAAATTAGATACCAGATCCCCTGGAGAAAAAAGGAGGGTTTTATTTCACTCCTTAGAAAATTTTGACTGAATTTTTATTTTTAAATATCGTATGTGATCACACAAGACCGACTGTGGTTTGGGGATATTGGCAAGTGATGGGCTGGTCTGAGGCCAGGTTCATGTTTGATCCAGAAGTTATAAGGAAATAAAAAAAACACCCTACAGAGTTTGGCTTTGATAAAAGTTCAGTGAAAGCTGAAATCGTCTAATGTTTCTGAAATATCACTAATGAGACCTAGAATGAGTAGAATATCACTCATAAAATCATGCTTTTGGAGAACAGATAAATGGGGAGAGTAAAAATAAAGTTATTGGGGAATTAAAGTGCCTGTTTCTCATGAGGAGCCCAGTCACTTTTTCATGGTGCCTGTTGCTATCTAGCTGTTTTGGAAAGGGCACACAGTGTCTCCCGGGACAAGCTCGGAGCCGGTTCAGTGGGAAGCTCTCCCACTGCAGGAGAAACAGGCTCAGTGGTGGGAGCGGATCTATTCCTTCTTAATTTCTATTTTATTTTTTGATTCATGCAACTTATATGAACAGTTTGTATATATATCTATATCTATCTATATACCAGTAGGTGTATAACTAATAAAAAATCAACCAACTTTTAGTTGTGAATATTAAATAGAATACAGTAAGCATTGTACTTTTAAGCTTTGTTATTTTCTCCACTTGCATTGGTCAGAAGCGGCATTCCTCAGCTTTAACATGACATGCAGTCTCTCCTTCCTTATGAAGGCAGGTTGAGTGATTGGTGAGTTTCCTGATGAGAATGATTTACAGACTTGGCTGTGAGAGACGCAGGTCCTGGGAGAGCTCCCGTACAAAGCCTGGGGGACACTGGCCTTTTCTGAATCCTGGTTAATAATCCACCTGCTGACATCTGATGGTTACTGTGGGCTAGGGGCAGGTGTGTGCTAGACAGTTTATGAGTTTCCAAATAAGTACCCTTGATTCAATAAAGAAACACTTTGAGAAGAAGAAAGCATTAATCTTGCATGATTTACGTGTTCTTTTAAAATGGCTGGCAAGGATGCAGCAAGATAATGGAATAAGTTCGTGTGTGTGCGTGTGTGTGTGTGTGTGTGTATGTGTGTGTTTCATCATTCATTGCTTGTCAAGGAATATCAAAATGACAATCTTAGAGACTATGTTCTATACGTTCAATGAAATTGAAAATTATTTGAATATTAAATATTGTAACTCTTACTAAATTGTTAATGAAACAAGTATAATGCTTGACTCCTTTATAAATAAAAATTTAAAAACCCGCCAGCTGCAACAGGACACTTCCTGAGCGTGGGATGTTCCCTCAGCTGCGGCCACCCAGGAAGTAGCTCCAACCTGGGGAAAAGTGGAAGGCGGTTTGGGGTTTGGAACAGTGTCATAGGACACAGGTGTTTTATGGAGGAAGCTTGGAAGTGTGTGAAAAGAAAAATAGCAGCTGGATGTGATAGCACATCCCTGTCATCTCAGCTACTCAGGAAGCTGAGTCAGGAGGATCACAAGTTCAAGGCCAGCCTCAGCAAGTTAATGAGACACCGACTCAAAATAAAATTTAAAAAGGGCTGGGGATGTAGCTCAGTGGTAAAGTGCCCCTGTGTTCAATCCCCAAGCACCAAAGTAAAAAGTGAAATCACAGGCCCAAAGCAGTGTTTGGGACAACTATGGTGTCGCCTGAACAGAAACTCAGCACTTGAGAGAGATTTGTGAAGGCCCCAGGGGCCACTGAATTACCAGCAGAGGTTCAGAATGCATCTGGGTGAAGTATGCTGTTTCGCCTTCTTTGTTTCATTAATTCAGTGCATCTTGTTTTGAACATTAACTGTAGGTCATGTATTTTAAATATACTATTGTCAAGTCTTACATCCATGGCAAGTAGCTATCCTTGTCTCTACTTCCTAGACCTCAAAACAGCACAGAGAGGCAGAGCAAGTCATCTGAAGCCACACAGTTAATAAATGACAGAGCCAGATGTCAAATGCTGGAGAGTCTGACTCATTTGGTCCTTCCCTTCCATGAGTCCCCCCAGCTTGCAGGGGAGATGCTAAGTAACATTCACCCTGGGTCCTTAGGAGATGATGGTGTTCTGAGGGGTGGTTTGAAAAGCACCGGGTTGTTTGCATTCCTTTTAAGAAAAACATGGTTTCTTTCCTCCTCCTCCTCCTCCTCCTCCTCCTCCTCCTCCTCCTTCTACAGTTTAACATGTACCCTGGTTACCCTCAGTAGTGTGGAAACCCTATTTGGGTAGTACACAAGGCTGAACACCTTGGTGATGATTTCTGGCACTCCTGGGCTAGTTAAAAGGCAAAAGGGTGAAATCCAACTGACAGTCACCTTTCCTGAATTCTGTAGTTGGCACCGTATCCTCCTAGAGGCCAGACGGGGACCAAGTCACTCATGTGTGGCGCTGCATGGGAGGCCACCTCTGCCTCCTCACCTCGATCCAGGGCATAAACTCCAACTATTTTCCTCCCCAGTGCTGGGTGGCATTTGGGCCCCAGGAGGTCTACCCCCTGGTGCTGATGACTTCATCGATAGCTGACCAAGTCTTCCCTTGCCTCCTCTCCTCCACCAGCAGGAACACTGTAGGCAATGTTTAATCTCACCATGCATGATGAAGCTGGCCGCATTTAATAACATTTCCAAGGGCCTAAAACATTTACCTGCAATCCTATAATCCAGCCATGCCAGTAACTTTTTTTTGGTGCATTGTAATCATACATCTTGATGAAGTTCAGGGTGATAGAGGCATTGTTGAGCACTTGTTGAGCCCCCAGTTCCTATCCCATTCCCTCCCCCTCCCCACCTTCCCTTGCACAACCTGCTGATTGTGTTTTATAAGTTTGTGTATGTGCATCATGTCCATTGAGGTGTTTCCCTCTTCAAGTCTTCCTCCCCCTCCCGTCTCCCTCAGTTAAGTCCCCTCTTTCACCCCACTAAGGTTTCTCCTCCTTTGTCTGGAGTCCCTCCTGTGTCCCACTTTCTCCCTAGCTTCCACATATGAGGGAAAACATACAACCTTTTACTTTTTGTTTTTTAAAGTATGGTTACACCCAGACTTTTAGAACTTGAATAGGACAGAAAGACATAACAACGCAGTTCCCCATGTCCTTTCCCCCATTTGACTTTCTCTCCCTGAAGACAACCACCATCAACAACCTGTCATTGTCTCAGTCATTGTCCCCGTGTGTGTTCTCAGGACCTTCATTGAAGATCGAGTGGCTGGAGATGCATGGGTTTACTTCTGGGCTTTCTATTCTGATCCATTGACCTGTGTGTTTATTTTTATGCCTATTATGCTGTTTTAATTACGACAGCTTTGTGTTATATTAAAAAGTCAGGTAGTATAATGTCTTCTACTTTGTTCTTTCCGCTCAATATTGCTTTGGCTATTCAGGGTTTTGTGTGGTTCTATACAAATTTTAGGATTGTTTTTTCTAATCCTGTGGAGACTGTCATTGGTACTTGGCGAGGGATTGCATTGGATCTGTGGATGGCCTTGGGTGGTATGGACCTCTGAACAATATTGATTCTCCTAACCTGTCAACGTTGTATACCTTTCTGCTCTTTTCTCTCTTTTTCAGTTTCTTTCATCGTGATTTTATAATTTTTATTGTAGAGATCTTTTACTTCACTGCTTTAATTTATCCCCTTTTGGTTTTTGTTCATTTGTTTGTTTTTTGTAACTATTGCAAATGAAATTCTTGATTTTCCAGATACTTACTGTTGGTGTGTAGTAATGCTTCTGATTTTTATGTTGATTTTGTGTTCTGCATTTTTTGCTGAACTCATTTATTAGTTCTAATACTTTTTTGGTGTAGTGTTTCTCTATATAAAATCATGCCACCTGCATGTGCTGAGAGTTCGACTTTCTCCTTTCCATTTTCTTTTGTACTAGGGATTGAACCCAGGGGCATTCTACCTCTGAGTTACACCCCAGTCCCTTTTTTATTTTTGTTTGGAAACAGGGTCTCACTAGGTTGTTGACAGTCTAGCTATGTCCTTGAGGCTGGCCCCGAACCTGTGATACTCTTGTCTCAGCCTCCCAAGTACTGGGATTACAGGCGTGTGCCACCATGCCTGGCTCTTTTTTTCATTTTTGATGTCCTTTATTTCTTTTGTCTGATTTCTCTGGCCAGGACTTTCAACACTATGTTGAATAAAAGTAGTGAAAGTGGGCATCATTATCTTGTTTCAGATTTTAGAGCAAAGCTTTCAACTTTCTCCATCTGTGGGCTTGTTGTATATGGCCTTTCGTATTTGAGAGACATTCCTTCTGTGCTTAATTTGGTCAGTGCTTTCATCATGAAGGGATGTTGAATTTTATTAAGTGACTTTTCTGCATCTATTGATATTATTGTGATTTTTTTGTCCCTCATTTTATTGATGTGATTTACTGCATTTATCGATCCGTGTGTGTTGAACCATCCTTGTAACTCTGGGATCAATCTCACTTGAACATGGTGAATAATCTTTCTAATGTGCCATATTTTCCAATCTATAAGAAGTGCTTACAAGAAATATTTTGCAAGAATTCCCCAGGTTTAAATCCTAGAGTGAGATCGTAAGTTTTAAATGTTTTTAGATGTGTTGGACGGCTGTGGCGCTGGCTTCCTGAGCAGGTGCCCACATCTCTCAAGCTGTCCTCATTCCAACAGCAATACTATCAAGCTTTAGAACATTTGTCATTCTAGAAGCAAAAACAATATATATATATATAGTCTCTTAATTTTTTCCCCTTGTCACTTAGACTGTTTTACTGAACAGACATTTGTAGTGTTTTTATAAAATCACTTCTTTCCTATTTATTTCTTTTTTTTTTTTTGCGGTACCGGGGATTGAACCCAGGGGCATTCTACCTCCGCGCTACACCCCCGGCCCTATTTTTTTATACTTTATATTGAAACCGGGTCTCACGAAGTTGCGGAGGGCCTCACTAGGTAGAGAGAGAGAGAGAGAATGAGAGAGAGAGCTGAGGCTGGTCGCTAATCCGGATCCTCCGGTCTCCGCCTCCCAAAGTATTGGGATTACAAGCATGTGCCACCACGCCCGGCTTTTCCTATTTATTTCTTAAAGGAAATTAAAATATCTTGTTTAGAAAGACCTTCCTTATTCCCTAATTAAATTCTTCCAATCTGAAGTCACACTATTCTATAAAGTGTGGCATGTCAATCAAGTTTTAAAATTCATTTGAGCAGCTTTGCAAATTATTAGAATTCTATTTTTATCTATCATGATTGTATTTTATCTATATTAGTATCTGCCCAATATTAATATCTAAGTTGGTGATTGTGCTTCCTTGAGAGTTTTGATTTAAACTAGCCCACTCTCTTTTCCTGTGAGCACTCTCTTTTCCTGAGGTGAGGTCATGGATCTATTCCACGCAGATCTCTCCAGAAGGATACAGATGAAAGAATGAGCTTGGATGTGTGCAGGGAACTCCCCATTCCTCATTGTTAGCCTAAATGTTCCCACTGGAGACAACAGCGTGTTCGTAGAAGGATGATAAACAATGTAGTGCTTAGAGAGGGTCTCCAACTTCAGTGTGTAACTGTGCTTTCTCTTTCTCTTCGTTTTTGCAGTCAGGCATGATAAGAACAGAGGAAGCCGACTACTTCCTAACGCCACTTCCTCCACACCTAGCAGGGAAGCTGAACAGCTCTGCACAGGGTGGCCCTCCCTCCCATGTTCTGTACAAGAGATCCGCGGAACCCCAGGCTCCCAGGGCAAATGAGGTCCTGATGGTCAGCAGGAGGCGGGCACTGGCTGGCCAACACCTGCACACTGGCAGTGTGAACCTTGGACTCCCACAAAAGCAGCATTTCTGTGGAAGACGCAAGAAATGTATGTAAGGGCGATTCTTCTTGTATATTTAATGATTCAGACATTTATGTAAGCCAATGAAAATCTTCTAATTTTATTCAAAACATGTCTGCCTCCAAGGTGATATAGATTGACTGGCACTGCCGTAACTCAATCAATGATTCCAGAAAGTTTATAGTCTGCCAGCTCAGGGCAGAACATTCCTCCTGGAAGATGGAGAGATAATGGTAGATATTTTTAAAAAACAAATTGTTCCCTGGGAAGATTAAATGACACTCTGCTTAGAAGTATGGAATCCACCAGGCATCTTCAAAAGAACCCTAGCACCTCTGCTCGGTAATTCTATATTTTTGAGGTTTAGATTTATTAAGGCCCAAATAGTTTTCCTGCTGAGGTCATTTATTTACATACATATTTATATGCTTTATTCCACCACATCAAAAGAGCAGACTACACATGGCATAGTCGTTCACCTGCAATTTATCACCAAGGCTTTATGGAACTCTTTTTTTTTTTTTTTTTTGCCTTGATCACTTAGGAGGTGATCTGTTATTTACGTTTTATGTAGAAACCTCTCACAAATTCAGGAATCGCAGCTTTCTAGAATTCCCCTTGCTTCCTTGAGCGATGTCCCCTCCCGGGTCACCTGGTTAACCTTCCCCTAGAGCCCATCTGGAAAGCCCAGCTTCCCCCCAGCCCCATCCTTCTCTGCATGCTTGGTTTTAACAGCTACTGTACCTACCCAGCACCCTAAAATAAAGGTGAGCATGTGGCAGGTGATTGGCAATGTTGACGAATAAAGTGAATGGACACAAATCACCTGGCACTTCAACCAAAGAATGAGTACCATCTGGACCCTCCATGTGCCTGTGTGGCCGCTGCACCTATTTGATACTAGGAATAAAATCCCAGGTGCCACATTCCAGTGAACCTGATTAACTCAAGCCCAAGTGAATTTAGTCAGTGGTCTCGGTCTTTTGTCTTTGGCCTTCCCTGGGGTGCTCCTGGCTCTATGGAGTTCACACCTGCAAGGTCTCTTCGTGGTCTCTACCACTGGGCTATACCCCCAGCCTACGCACCTTCATTTTTAGGATGAAATTTCTGTAGGGTGAGTTGCACCACTGGTCTTGTGTGATGACCTTTGCTTCTGTTTGCTCTTCACTTGCTCCCCCACAGACATGCCCCAGCCTCCCAAAGAAGACCTCTTCGTCTTGCCTGATGAGTACAAGTCTGACTCACGGCATAAGCGCTCACTCCTGAAGTCCCATAGAAATAAAGAGCTGAACGTGGAGACCCTGGTGGTGGTCGACAGAAAGATGATGGAAAACCACGGTCCTGAGAACATCACCACCTACGTTCTGACTATTCTCAACATGGTAGGACCAGCCTCTTGCCGAGGCCACCTGTGTGGTCACACTAACAGGGTGTGTGTGTGTGTGTGTGTGTGTGTATGTGTGTGTGTGTGTACACGCATGTGTGTGTATGCATGTGTGTGTGTGTTTCACATTCCAGTTTTTACTTGTGGATTTATGTCTCAGACATAATAAATACTTTATTGATAACTGAGTTATACTATCTACTCATCAAAATAACCATTTTCAGAACTTTAGGCAATAAAATAGGAAAAATTATTTGACTCCCCCTCCAAGTCTGTCCACTGGTGAGGAGCTTTAGGTTTACTGACATCTTCACTTACTAGAACTTTCTAAGAGGATGTTGAGATAGCTTAGTGTAGTAAATCTGTTTATCAGCATTATATGTGTGATTTTAGGTGAGGCTATAGCAATACCCACCCACCTTTTAAGGAATATTAATGTTCCGATGGTGATTATAAAACATCTTATTTACAAAACCTGAAAAACAGGAGTACTTTCTAGAATATCATCTCAGATGAAGTGTGTCTTTGTCTCAAACTGGCAGCTCTGGTAATTATTGAAGAGTGATTAGGGGGACTAAGCCCACCACATGTGAGTGAAATTTAGATCTCAGAAGACAAAAAAATCTAGAGTCACCAGGTGTTTGCAAAAATAGTTCAATGACAACATTTTGAAAATATGCCTTACATTCTTCTACCTCAGTGGACAGAGCACCCCTGCGTGTGTCTCCTTCCAGAGCACTGCACGACTCCTGTTTCTAGCATCATACTTGGTGGACTGAGCCACACAGTTTCTGATGTCTGGGAACTGAGGATGTGGTGGGGGCAGGCACCCTACTCCTGCCTGGGGTGGACCTTGCTCGGTGGAGGCTCACTGGGTCCAGCCTGCCCTGATTTGTGGAAGTATTCATCTCCATTTTGCAGTTGTCCCAGTATTTCTATGCCCTAGTGCCAAAGCATTTTCCTGCTGCTTCCCACGGTTGTCACATTGTCCCTGCTCCTAACCCTGAATGTCACACTAATCATCCATCCATCCCTCCTTCTGGGTTCCATCATCTCTCTATTTCTCATCACTCCTTCATCATCTTCTTAACCCATTTTTCCCTCTCTTTCTTGTATCCTCTTGGTCTTATCCTCAGCATCTCTCTTGTGCATCTGCAATTGCTTGCCATGAGAGCCTGGGGCATGCTTGGCCGATGAAGTCATCACCCTGTTAAAAGATATGCCCTATACTCCAAAGGGGACACTTAGTATACTGCTCAGGACCATACTATGCCTTCAGTGGTGCTTGATGACAAGAGATGAAACCCCACCCCAACCCCCAACTTTGGTTTTTACTTCCAGAAACCCATGATAAGGATTCGACAATGGGTAATCTCATGCATCTATACCTGTCTCGCAATATAAGCAAAGTAAAATTGGTCTCTCACTGCAGAACACGGGGTTGGCCTCAGCAGAAGGACTCCTGGGCAGGCAGCAGGCCGAGAAAATGTTTCTATTTGGGGGAACTGACGTGGATTTGCTCTCTGTTTCAGGTGTCTGCTTTATTCAAGGATGGGACGATAGGAGGGAACATCAACATCGCAATTGTGGGTCTCATTCTTCTGGAAGATGAGCAGGTATTATAACTCTGAAACCAGAGCTTTCTTTTTTATCCCCAGAAAAAAAAATTCCCAATAATGCCTTTTGTCTTCAATATAATTGTTCTGCAGATTCTCTACTTCTCTTCCTCTTGGGACAAAAGGTATTTAATATCTTATGTCTAATGCAACCCATTTCTTTTCAGTTTTTTAATGATTTTTTTTATTATTATTTGTGTGTATGAGTGCAAGGATAGTAAGGAACACTCTTAATCGGCTTATGCAAAAATGAAGTAGAAGAGTTGCCTGGAATCTGTGGGTGGGAAACACGCTAGGAATGAGAAGAACACAGTGTCTTCAGCCACCATGACCATGACCTGCTGGGGTGCCAGTTGGAATTGAGCTCTTTCTGTTAGAATTTCTGGTTTTTTGCTGGGCGTGGTGGTGCACGTAATCCCAGTACTTTGGGAGGCGGAGACCGGAGGATCCAGGTTCGCGGCCAGCCTCAGCTCTCTCTCTCTCCCTGTTTCTCTCTCTCTCTCTCTACATAGTGAGGCCCTCCGCAACTTCGTGAGACCCGGTTTCAAAATAAAGTATAAAAAATAGGGCCGGGGGTGTAGCGCGGAGGTAGAACGCCCCTGGGTTCAATCCCCAGTACCACAAAAAAAAAAGAATTTCTGTTTTTTTTATTTTGTTCTTTGTTTTTGTTTTGTTTTGCTAGAAGACTAAAAGTGTTTTATAGCCTAGAAGTGTGGCATTGCATTGGTTTACACTATTACCTCCCATCTCCTAAGGTTGAATGCACTGACTCTCACCATCTTCAGTCTTAGATTTTTATTTTCCTAAAGATCTTGGATGTGAAGTGCCTTTCTGTTATTGCATGCAAAGCCCAAATGCTGGCTCTTGGTAGCAGTGGGTAGAGAATCTCCTTTGCCTACATTCCAGACCCCCTGCAGGTGCTCAGAGCTGCACAGTCCACAGTGAAATGGGTCCACATAAGAAATGGGTGGGGAAACTTAGGCATAAAAAAACCCCACTTCTGTTTTCCCCAAGCTGATCACTGATCAGCAAAGGAGAATGGGCACTGGACCCAAGTCAGGACCCAGCGTTTACTTCCACCCTCTGTGATATCCTCAGAGTTTTCTTATTTATAAAGCAATTTTGTAGATGGACTCTGAGACCATTCATGAGACAGAAGATCACTTTTTTCCCTCACAAGGTGGAGGCGTGCATGGACAGGGCTGTGTCTGGCCCAACTAGTCAGGGAAGACATAACTCACTGTCTTTTGTGTGAGTGCGTGCCTGGGGAGGGGTGCTGAACCAGCAGGGCTTCTCAGGTGACAGGTTAATTATTCCTTGTATTAAAACGTTTTCACCTTGGAATCCATCCAAGCTGCAAAGAATAAGCAAGGTTATCTTTTGATCATACACCTGTGTTAACTTTAATTAATGCCCTGTTCCTGGAAATCTCCAGCGAAGGAATGTGAGGTATGCCCCAGGGTTGACGTATAGCATTTAGCTTAGGCATATTTGATTCCCTGGAAAACCAAAATAAACATTTAAAGAGAAAACATATTTAGTGACTGAAAGACAAATTTCCAGCAACATTCTAATAGTGAAAGCTTTGGACAAGATGGTGTACTGAAATCAAGATACTTAATCTGGTTTTCTGTGACCATCCCTAAGAAGCTATAGCATTGCTATTAATAATGTTCAAATAGCTCGGTGCAGCCTGCTCTGACGCATGTTCATGCTACCCTCAAATTCCTGAGTCCCCAAGACTTCTCATGTCCCTCACTCTGATATTTTACTGGGCTCTATGAGAACCTGGCATATGTGGATATGGTTGAATGTCTTCTGTATAGTTCCCTTGTAATTGAAATTTACCTTCTAGAAATGAACGCTGTGCAAACGGCCCTACCTCTTTTCATAAAAAAAATGTTGTCTCTGTACGATATTAACTTAACCCTGTAATAATAAACAGTGAAAGAGGCATTATTGGAAATACCATTTGCCAATTTGGTTATGAAATGAACGTATCACTGGCTACATGTGTTTTTGTGTGTCTATATGCATGCCATGCATAAATGATTCTGTTAACTTACGTAACTCTGCAAAGCGCTTTTCAAATATTTTAAATGCAGATAAAAACATTCACAAAAGTTACCTTTTCGAGTCACTGATCAAAAATTCAGGCTCTGCCAGATATATTCTAGTTCTTTACGTACAGAAAGGTACATGAGTGTCTTCACAGACTCTCTAGGGGTTTTATATCACATGCCCTTCTCTGGATTTAATACATAAAGTGGGTGTTTCAACTTCTGTGCCATTCAGGTCCATCCATCTATTTGAAATCCAAGTGAATGATAATTTGCTCTGAATACGTTGCCTTCAAATGTGCTTTCTCTCCACTTTCGCGGGGCCTTGGCCTCTCTTGCACAGCCAGGGCTGGTGATAAGTCACCATGCAGACCACACCTTAAGCAGCTTCTGCCAGTGGCAGTCTGGATTGATGGGGAAAGACGGAACTCGCCATGACCACGCCATCTTGCTGACCGGCCTGGACATATGCTCCTGGAAGAATGAGCCCTGCGATACTTTGGGTAAATCTCCTGGGCGAGTTTGGAGGACCATGTGTGGGTGTGCCCCTGAGGTGGGTGGCGTAGGCGCCTGAGTATTTTTGATCCTGTTCCATATCCATAAACAGTAGCTGCTGCTCAGTAAAATGATGAGGAATAGACTTGCTTCCCTGTATCAACTCTGGCTAAATCCAAGAGAACGCTTCTATTCATCAAGAGTGACTGCAGAACAGGAATAGGTCCCTCACAGAATTTGAGAGCCCCAAACTCTTCTAACATAAGAAGTATTTTCCAATTTTTTTCTGCCACTTGTGAGAATGAGCTCAGTAGATACAAGTGTATCTCATTTTGTGGCAGACAAAGCACATTGATCGATATTTTTGATAGAACAAAATGTCATATTCCTCGGTTTCCCATTTCTCTGTAAATATCTCAGCTTTAGCAATTTAGCGATATTTAGATACTTATAAGGCAAGACGCATCTGTGAGGCAGCCCTTGATATTTTTCCAAATCGTCACTGTATTTTTTTTTTTTTTTTTGCGGTACCGGGGATTGAACCCAGGGGCGTTCTACCTCCGCGCTACATCCCCGGCCCTATTTTTTTATACTTTATTTTGAAACCGGGTCTCACGAAGTTGCAAAGGGCCTCACTAAGTAGAGACAGAGAGAGAGGGAGAGAGAGAGAGCTGAGGTTGGCCACGAACCCGGATCCTCTGGTCTCCGCCTCCCAAA
>PVJS01013364.1:0-42200 GCA_004027185.1 Glis glis | reverse complement strand
ATAAGCACAGACACATGCAATTAAAAAAAGAATTATAAGCTTTCACAATAGCTAAGACTAACATTAAAGAAATAAAAAGCAAGCTATATTAACCCAATATTAATTACTAATAACACAAAATAGTTATAGTCCCAAATCCTTGATACTTTAAAAGACTATATTCCTGTTTATTTTCTTTCCTTTATTATAAAATAAGTTTCAACATAATAAGTAACTTCTAGCAGATAGAGATAAGAAAATGCTGGGAATTCACCAAGGACGCAGGTGTGCAATACGCATGCTTTAAACTTTAATAAAAATAAAAACAAAGAATAAAGCGGGCTTTTAACATACAGCTCCTTGACCTTGTTAACCAGACAACACCTGTTAATCAGTGATATTTGACCTATCTGTCTCTGCAAAAATGAACAAAGGGGGCTAGAAAAAAAAGGTTTAATTGGCTGATCTGCCCCTGCTTTTGGTAGGAAAAGAAGACTATTGGTTAAGTGAGATAAGAAACAAGGGATAATAATTCTTATAAAAATTGTGTATGTTCAAAGGCCTCAGTGCCTTACTTTCAAGGCACTCCACTACGTCACCTCTGACGTAGTGCTTTGCTTACTCTGTCCCCCGTTTCTCTCTGTAATAATAAAAAGAAAACTTTGTTCAAGCTTGCAACAGTAGTTCTGGCTAACTTTTTCTAAATTAGCTAAGAACAAGAACCCGCGGCATCGCTCCAAACTGTAACATTTATTACACCTAGGGAGGACACAATCTGTTCAGGGAAAATAAGTTATATGAGTGATTTAATGTTAAAGTAGGTATACAATAAATAAAGATATAAAATAAATAAATAAAGATCAACAGAAACAAAATTTATATGATATTTCTCAATGTCAGTAGTAATCCCTTCTACATTTTCTCTTAGGGAAAGTAAACCTTTTCAATTTTTAAATGATACTTACCAAAAGGAAGTAAATATTGTTTCCTCTTTTTGGAACACTTTAGCAGTGGTTATGATGCAGGCCTATTTCAGGAAGAAATTCCAAGTTTTAAATACATTTTCTATTCTTAGAATAAGTATAAATAGTAAAGTATTTGGCCTATTAACATTTCTATGTTCTGAGATCCCAATGCAGTAGGCAAAACTGCAAATAAATTTGTTGCTTTAACATAAATATCAAATCTGGGACATACTGCATTTAAAAATTATAACACTTCTATATTCCCACCTGCACTGGCAGATGGAAGCTGAGCTTTGTGCAAGGTTTATAAACAGTCCAATAAACCCCAAAATGAACTTGCTGATCTAATCTGTATTTGTGGTCAGAGTGAGGCAAAGACCAGTGAAGTAATCAGGAAGGTGGAAGACGTGGAAGCTGTTTGCTGTTGACCAGAGAGTCTGAGGGCTCATGGGTGGGATTGGGGAAACCTGTGTGCTTTGGTGAAGGGTCACTGGTACCAAGCCACCAAAAACAGCTGACCCTGTACCCTAAACAAACAACAGAACACTGGGTCTGAACCATGCACTGACCTCCGTGTTCGTCCTTGTTTTCTCTATCCAATTGCTTGAGTTTCTTGTAAACAGCTAAGTGCATGTTTAACTTGGACAATCAATAGTAATAGTGGCAAAGCAATATGGAATTCTATTTGAGGCTAATAGCTCTGTAAAGGAGAGCTGTCTTGAGCATCTTGTCTCCTTTCTGTCTAATACAGGCTGTTCTATCCTCACCCTCTTATGCTCCTACCATCTGAATCAAATCTCAGGAAAGATAATGCAAATTTAGAGGGTTTGACAGTTGTAGTGCAGATTTCCCACATGTTTCCCAGGAGTGTATAAGGTACATATTCATATTATATTCATCTTTAAAATAAAAAAAAATCAAGTTCTTGGGGTATCAGGAACACTGGTGGGGGACTCATGTCTCAGACCAAGTGCAGACCACAGCGTTCACTCTGCCTTGGTCCTCTTGGGGACAAAGTCCTCCCTCCACAGTATGTCATCTCATCAGTGAAACAGAAATGTAATTGAGATATTTGCCTCTTGTCAGAGATCGGGGCCTCAAGAACCACGGACACAGGAATGAAGTTTAAGAGTTGAACGAGCAGAGGACTCAACCCCAGAAGGGAGAAGAGTACCTGTGCTTCACTCAGTCTCATATTTATTGTGCAGATCAAACAAAGAAAATAGCTCTTGTGAATATTAATAGTCAGGTACAGCTGTATCTTAGAAAAACAAGGTAGGTGATTTAGAAACTTGATTTATATGTTACTCATATACAATTTTCTAGAGACTGCTTCTTGGAACATAACAGGAATTGAGCTCAGGCTGTTCTGACCGGTATGCCGGTCAGCAGGTCCACATTCTTCCTTGTATGCAAGGGGTGTGTGGTGCCTTGCCCTCACTTAACCCTGTATGCTCTCAGAAAACTCCATCAGCCTCCAGTATTTTCTAATTAAGGGATAATCCCACTTAAAGAAAAATCAGTCAACCTTTCTCTACAAAACTTCCCAAATTATTCATCACCCAATATTACAGAAAGAATATGTATTGTTTTGTCCATAAATAATTGGAAGTGAAAAACCCATGTCCTAATATATTATACTAAATATCTTTGTGTAAAATGGCATTCAAAAGAAAAAGGTATTTGTTTTTCCACATAGAAATAGATGATAGGGAAACATGAGAAAGTATAGTAAAATACTTAGGATGTTTCTGAAGCAGAGCAAGTCAAGAACAGACCCTACCCTCTGTTTCTACAGCGCTGTTGCCCGGCTCTCTGAACTCCCATGAGAAGATGAATTTGGCTTCATCCAGATGGGACAATGAATGTTGCTGAGTTAAGTGAGCAAAGAAAAGATGGAAAGTGATGTGACCCCTGGCTTTCACACACCCATCAGGGGAGGAGATAAAGCTTGCCTATGGACAAATCCCTTCTAGGACTCCAAACAAAGATGCAATTAAAGAGAGTTAAAGAAGCTAATAGATATCTCTGTTATCCTTCTCTGGTTTTCTTCATGTCCTTTTATTTTTAAACTCAAACTCTTAACCAATATTAACAATAATCTCCAATTTTATTAACAGTACTGAATTCTTACTTATAAATTACAGGTTAGTTTTATCTGGCTCTTAACATTTTACATAATAGTCGCATGTCTGTGTGTATGTGCACGTGTGTGTGCCTCCTTTGAACTTAAAGAACATTTTGTGAAATACCACATCATCTTTCTTCTTATATTTCACACACACACACACACACACACACACACACACACACACGCACACACTGTATTTAATCCAGGGCTTTGACCTGCACATGGTTTGTCCTGATTTCACTCCTGTCTTGTATATATATGAACTGAGAGTTTAATGTGTCAAAGATAACAACACTAATCAATAATGTGATCCAGACTAAAACTGAGGTTTTCTTCACACCTTCATCTGTATTATTTTTCCTTAAATTACTGATTATATATATATATATATATATACATATATATATATATATATATATATATATATACCCTTGTCCTGATGTTCATTTGCAATCTATTTTGCTTTAATATAGCACTATTTTTTACTATTTTAATTTTTTATTGGTGCATTGTAATTATACATCTTGAGACAGTTCAGGGTAATAGAGGCATACATGCACACAGCACTCGCTGAGCCCTCCCCATTCCCACTCCACCCCCTCACCCTCCCCACTTTCCTGTGATAGACACAATGATTGGCTTCAATAAGTTTGTATATGTACATCATGTCTATTGAAGTGTTTCCCTCTTCAAGTCTTCCTCCCCCCTCCCACCTCACTCAGATAGATTCCCCTCCTTCATTTTACTAAGTTTTCTCCTCCTGTGTCTGGAGTCCCTCCTGTGTCCCAATTTCTCCTAGCTTTTGCATATGAGGGAATACATCTGACCTTTCACTTTTTGTGACTGACTAATCTCATTTAGCATAATATTCTCTAGTTCCATCCATTTCCCTGAAAATGACATAATTTTGTTCTTCTTTATGGCTGAGTGAAATTCCATTGCATGTCTATCCCATAATTTTGTAATCCATTCATCTGTTGATGGACATCTTGGCTGGTCCCATAGTATGGCAATTATGAATTATGCAGCTATAAACATAGATATGCATACATTACTCTGGTAGTTTGGTTTCCATTCTTTTGGGTAGATACCCAGTAGTAGTATAGCTGGGTCATATGTGTGATAGTCAATCCAGTTTGTCAACTTGACCTGATCATGACACACCCAAGATCATGTGACTTTGGGTGTGCAACAGCAGATTAAACAGAAAGCCTGCCCTGAATGTAGGCAGCAGGATTCTGATAGGTGCAGGACTTAGATAAAAGAGGGAGAAGCCGTGTAGAGCGATGCGCGACTCTTTCCGAAGAAAACACATCTGCTCTTTCCTGAGATCGTTGGCCTCCAGCTCATAGAACTGGAACTTCGCCGTTTCTCTGAAGAGCTTCTTGATCTTCTGCTCTCATCTGAGATCGTCGGCCTCCAGCCCTTCGAACTGAAACTTCACCATCGTTTCTCCGAAGAGCTTCCTGATCTTCACATCTTAGACTGGGACTGAATTAGTGGTTGCTCCGATCCTAAGACTCCAGCTCTTAGACTGTTTGACCAGCTACTAGTTCCTCTGACTCTCCACGTGCAGTCAGAATTTGGGACTACATTGCTTCAAACTGTAAACCCATCTGATAAATTCCTTTTTCAAATATATTCATTTGGTGAATTCTGTTAATCTAGTGAACCCTGCCCAATACATATGGTAGGTTCATTCCCATTCTTCTGAGGACCCTCCACATTGTTTTCCAAAGTGGTTGCACTAATTTGCAATGCCACCAACAATGTGGAAGAGTTCCTACTTCTATACATCCTCTCCAGCATTAATTATTGTTTGTATTTTTAATGATTGCCATTCTAATTGGGGTTAGGGGAAGTCTCAGGGTAGTTTTCATTTGCATCTCTCTGATTGCTAATGATGTTGAACATTTTTCATATATTTATTGGCAATTTGTATTTCTTCTTTTGTAAAGTGTCTAGTTCATTTGTCATTTTTAATTGGGTTATTTGTTTTATAGGCAGTGACTTTCTTGAGTACTTTGTATATTCTAGATATTAGTCCTCTGTTGGAAAAGTTGGCAAAGATCTTTTCCCATTCTGTTGGCTCTCTCTTAAGGTTTTTGGTTGTTTCTTTTGCTGCACAGAAGCTCTTCAGTTCAATGCAATCCTAATATTAATTATCATTTAAATTTCTTGTGCCTTTGGGGTATTATTGAGGAAGTTTTTACCCATTCTTATATGTTGGAGTGTTGGTCACATGCCCTCTTCAAGAGACTGCAAAGTCTTGGTCTAATTTTTAGGTATTTGATTCATCTTAAATTGACACTTGTACAGGGGGAGAAAGTGGGATTTATTTCTATTTTTCTGCACATGGATAACCATTTTTGCCAACACTATTTGTTGAAAAGGCTATCTTTTTTCCAGCATATATTTTTGGCCCCTTTGTCAAAAATCAATTGGAACTGTGTGAATTTGTTTCTGAAACTTCTCTTCTGCTCCATTGGTCTATGTATCTGCTTTTGTGCTAATACTATGCTTTTTTTATTACTATGGCTCTATACTATAGTTTGAAGCAGGTATTGTTATGCCTCCTGCATGGTTTTATTGCTGAGAACAATTTCAGCTATTCTGGATCTTTTGTTATTCCATATGAATTTAAGGACTGATTTTTCTAGGTCTATGAAGAATGACCATGGTATTTTAATAGGGATTGCATTGAATCTGTAGATCATTTTTGGTAGGACAGCCATTTTGATATTTATTCTGCCTATCCAAAAACATGTGAGATCCTTCCATATTCTAAGATCTTTAATTTCTTTCTTTAGTGTTTTATAATTTGCATTGTAGAGGTTTTTTACCTCCTTGGTTCTGATTTATTCCTAAGTATTTTATTGTTTCTGAGGTTACTGTGAATGGAATTGTTTTCTGGATTTCTTTTTCAATGGATTTATAGTTAGCATATAGAAAAGCTTCTGATTTCTTAGATTGATTTTGTATCCAGACACTTTGCTTAATTTGTTAATCCTTGTCTTGCTCCTAATTTTAAAGGGAATTCTCATAGTTTTTCCCCATTCAATATAATGTTGGCTATGGGTTTATTGTATATTACCTTCATGATGTTGCGGTAAGTTCCTGATTATCTGCAATGTTTGTTTGTTTGTTTGTTTGTTTGTTTTGCAGTACCGGGGATTGAACGCAGGGGCGTTCTACCTCCGTGCTACGCCCCCGGCCCTATTTTTTTATACTTTATTTTGAAACCGGGTCTCACAAAGTTGCGGAGGGCCTCACTAATGAGAGAGAGGGAGGGAAAGAGAGAGAGAGACAGAGAGAGAGAGAGAGAGAGAGACAGGGAGAGCGTGAGAGAGCTGAGGCTGGCCGCGAACACGGATCCTCCAGTCTCCGCCTCCCAAAGTATTGGGATTACAAGCGTGTGCCACCACGCCCGGCTCTGCAATGTTTTAAAAATAAGTATGTATTGGATTTTGTCTAATGCTTTTTCAGCACCTATTGAAAGGACCATGTGATTTTTGTCTTTAGTTCTGTTTATGTGGTGAGTACATGAATTTTCTTTCCTATGTTGAACCATCCTTGCATCCCTGGAATGAACCCAACTTGAGGTTGTGGTATATAATTTTCTTGATGTGGTTTTGAATGCATGTAGCTAGTATTTTGTTTAGAAGTTTTGCTTCTATGTTCATCAACGATACTTGTAATTTTCTTTTCCTGAGCTGTCTTTATTCAGTTTGGTATTAATGTGATACTGGCTTCTAAGAATGTGTTTAGGAGAATCCCATCATTTTCAATTTCATAGAATAAATTAAGTATTGGGATTAGATCTTCTATAAAGGTTTTATAAAATTGGGCTGGGAAAACATCTGGACCTGGGCTTTTCTTTGATGGTAGGCTTTTCATTGCCATTTGAATCTATTTGCTTGCTATTGGTCAGTTTAAATTTTCTATAGCCCCTTGATTCAATTTAGGAAGGTTGCATGTGTCTAGAAATTTGTGTTTCTTCTAGGTCTCCCATTTTGTTGGAGTATATCTTTTCAAAATAGTTTCTGATGATTGTCTGGATTTCTGTTCTGTGTTGATATCACCTTTTTCATCTCTTGTTTTAGTAATTCTCTCTTGTTTAGGTTGGCTAATCGTTTTTTTTTTTTTTTTTTTTTTTTTTTTTTTTTTTTTTTTTTTTTTTTTTTTTTTTTTTTTTTTTTTTTTTTTTTTTTTTTTTTTTTTTTTTTTTTTGAGTAACCAGTGTTTGGTTTTGTTGATTTTTGTTGTTCTCTACTTCATTGGTTTCTGCTCTGATTTTAATGATTTCCTGTCTTCTACTGGCCTTGGGATTAGACTGTTTCTGCTTTTCAAGGGCTTTAGGTTATATGGTGATTTTTTTTTCTTATGGGAACACTCAGTGCTATGAATTTTCCTCCTAATATTGCCTTCGAAGTGTCCCAGAGATTTTGATATGCTGTGTATCTATTTTCATTTCTTTCTAGGATTTTTTTTAATTTCTCCCCTTATTTCTTCTATGATCCAGTCCTCATTCAGCAGTGTGGTATTCAGTCTCCATTTATTTATGTAATTTCTCTGGGTCTCATTATTTCCAATATCATTCCATTATAGTCTGAAAAGATGCAGGGAACTATGTCACATTTTTTGAATTTGCTAGTATTTGCTTTGTGACCCAGAATATGGTCTATTTTGGAGAAGCTACCATGAGCAGCTGAAAAGAATGTATAGTATTCAGCTGTAGTCTGATGAATATTCTGAAAACATCCAGTAGGTCCATTTGGACTGGCCTATCCTTAGTGTCCGGAAGTCTGTCCTGTTGTTTCACCTATCTGGTCCAGTGTGGGAAATTGTTCTAAGTCAAAAAATATATTGAGTTAAGGATTTATAGCTTCTTGCTTGCTTTGGCAGAAGACTACCTTTCTTAAGGGAAATGAAGATAGTTACCTCAAAGCCCTTTCAAAGGCCATCTAAGCTATTTCCTTCTATTTTACTATACCTTTTCCTTAAGGGTAGAAGACTGCCCCAAGGAGGGAGCTGAAGACAGCAACCTCTGCTGTTCTTGCATAACACAATGTTCTATGTCTTGGCCAGAGACAATTAATGATTTAATGACCCATACTTAATTGTGTAATTCTGTAATAAAAGGAAAAACTGAGTTTTGCTTTGGGGAGTTTGGCTCTCTTGCTTTCTCCCTTTTCACCTCTTCCAAGAGGAATAGTCTCAAGAGCATTTTTTTTCCCACTGCATTGTCCAGTGCACTGCTGGTACAGAGCCTGGCAAGTGGTACCCCATGTGAAGAGAAACGCACCAGAGAATTCAGCATCCTGAGCCACTGGGAGAGAGAGAGAGAGAGAGAAAGAGGAGAGAGGTGAGAGAGAGAGAGGAGAGAGGAGAGGAGGAGAGAGGAGAGAGGAGAGAGGAGAAAGGAGAGAGGAGAGGAGAGAAAGAGAGAAACCAACCAGTCCCATTTACTTCATTCCAATAACAGTGGCATCCACTAGGGAGAGTCACCAATGAATGGAATGTTCAGTGAGAGGTTTCCTATCATGGGTAATAGTCTAGACAGGGGGAAGCAGGTCTTTACAGTAATCTAGTATTGTCCATGGTTCCCAGATAGAGGAACCTTAGCTTTAAGAGTAAGGGGGCTAGTCAGAGCTGTTCCATACCCTCCCCATACTCCTATACAAGGGCCTGAGCCCCTAGTCCCACTAGAGGGTGAGTTGCCTTTCCATTCTTCCAGGGGGCTGGAACTTCAGCCCCACTAGACAGTGAGTTGCTTTTTCATACTCTTTTTTTCTCAAGGGCATGATCCCCCAGCCCTGTACCAGATGCTGTTAATGTTGATTGATTAGAAGTCTCTCACATGAACAACAATGCAGTCAAAATGATCAGACAGCTGAGGGGTCTAGGGAGGAGAGAGATATCTATCCTACCTTCCTCCCACCAGTGTCTTACTTTTATTTAGGATTATAACCAAGACATTGTAAGAAATTATTAATCATAGGAAACAGTAAAGCAGTCATGGGATGAGTCAGGGAAAAACATCAAGATAGTCACAGATGAATCAGGGAAGGAAAGGGTAAACAAGGAAGTTGTCAGGGTCTTTGCTTATCAGTCTCATTTGGTCCATGGATCAGGGAAGGAAAGGATAAACAAGGAAGTTGTCAGGGTCTTTGCTTATCAGTCTCATTTGGTCCTTGGAGATTTGTCTACGTGCAGAAATCTCCACATGGGTGGGCAGTTTGTGACCCTCCCAAGTTTGACTGAGGAGACCTCAAAGCCAATGACTAACAAGGCTCTCAACATTTCCTCCTTTTTTTGTCTTTGAGATAAGGCCAGTAGTATTTGTTAGCCTGGGAGAACTGGCTCTGGTTTTCCAGGCTGCCACAAGATAAAATCTGACATGCATCAACTCTGACAATAATAGGTCAACAATTTTGGATACATTAATGGTGACTGCCAATTGTTTTTCATATTAACAATGCAAAGTCAAATTGGGTAGGCACATAAGTGTTGAAATTAAGACCACCATAAATCCCACTAAGAAAGCCAATCTTAAAACACTTATGACATATAATTTAGAGTCCAATTTTGTGGCCCGAGATGTGGCGCTCTTCAGTCTTCCATTGTGCACTATCTTGTCAGCTTCTGGATGTGACCAAAGCAGGGTGAGTCAGCCCCTTCAGGATCTCAGGATCAGCTTGCTTGACTTTTTAGATCCTTCACAAGCAGTCTTATGGGTTGTCTCTGGGCTCCAGGGCTGCTGGCCTTAGGCAGCTGTGATGGACTGGGATAGCTAGACTGGTGTTTTGTCTAATACCCATTTATATATTTTTAACATTTGAGAAGCACAAATATAGCATTACAGTTAACTTCCACTTTAGAAGTGAAATTTAGATAACCATAGAAAACAGACAGTAGGAAATTAATAGAATCTCACTGTAAATCTTTTAATATAATAAACTTATAAATATAACCATCTTTATCACATATGCAGTATTCCTTTCCTAAACTTTGTTCTATACAAACATTCTTCAACTTACTCAAACCTCCTGCAACTTGATTTTAGCATTCTGATTTTACCCTATTCCTTCCTTTCCCATTTGGGACAATATTAGGATAAACTTTACTTTACCATACCAGATACTTTCTTATTTCTGAAATATTCTCCTTTCCTTACACAAATTTTTCATACTCATGTGCCTTCTTTACATCTCTCTCTTATCCCTACACACTGGTTTCTTTCTGCCATAATTCCCTTCTTGACTTTACATTTTGAAATAACTTTGTACATTTTTTAACAAAGCCAGGTGATGCCCAGAGCAACTGCCATGTCCCTGGTGATTTTTAAGACAAAGGTTGGTCCATGGTTTGCTCTTGAGTCTGGCCTCCCTGAGTGAACTTGCATCAGAACTTTTTCACAGTCCTGGATCAGAGGCTCATTGCTATGTGGCAGCAGGGTGACTGGATTCAAGGTATGTACCACCTTTAGCTGAATATGAGAATTTTCATACAATAAACCTGGTATTGGTTGTTGGACCAGAATCTGGACTGCTGTCTTCATTCTTTTTGAGACAATCAAGGTGAAAAGTTTTTGGCAGCTGCCTTTTAGGCTGTTGAAAGGGTTGTCGTTCTTTTTTTCCACACATCGAAATTTCGAATCCAGATGTGATAGAACACTACCACTCTCAGAAATTTTTGGAGGGCACTCTGATTGGCAAAAATGGCTTGGGCTGTCTCCTTATTTTTCTTTTTTGCCTACAATAGTCTCTATCTCTCTCTTTTTTTTTTTTTGATGGTGAATCCCAGACACTTTACTTTTTGCTAGTAGATCTGGGTCTTTTTTAGACATTTTGCAACCACAGTGTGCACCTGACCTTCTTTTCTGGCACAGCTTTTAAGACTCTCATGTCCACAACATACAGGAGGAGTGTGCAGCCTAAGGTGTGGGAAAGAAAGGACTTGAAGTCACAGGCCAGGGCCTCCAAGTGTACTGGTGTTTAGTTTTAGCTTTTGGGTCTTTTCATTCAAAGGCAAACAGTTCTTGGTTTACAGGAATCAGATGGATCTTTTAAGTCCAAGCATGTGAGTCATGCAGTGGCCAGGAGAAAACTTAGAAGATGTAGGATGACTGTGGCCTGATGGATGACCCACAAGTCCTGCACTGGTCGGTAGTCCTGGATATCTGGCTTTTTGACTGGCAAAAGAGGAGTGTTTCGCTGAGACTGGCATGATGTGATAACACCATGTTATTGAAGTCTCTTTAAATGGTGCTGGATTTCTTTTAGGGCCAGTCAGGGGACTGGGACTTTTGCTGGGGTGTTTTTTGCAGGCTATTGCCTGTAAAACCTAATGTCTTTCTTTGGTGTTTTGAAGAGTCAGGAGATAGGTACAGATATATAAACATAGGCAGAAAACAAATATCTTGTAATTTTAATTTGTCAGGCATTTTATTTTTATAAATAGGCTACTAAACATAATACCAAATTTAAAGTTTTAAATATTAAAACACAATCTATTACAAATATTTGTTTTGTGCCATTGAGTAGCAGACCATATAACAGACAGACACAAGCATAGAAGCCTATAGAGCAGAGGATGTCCAGGATAGGGTTCACCAGTCAAGGTTGACACTAAATCAAATGATTTAGGTGGCCATTTGTCGAGCCTTGAGGAAGACTCCATACCAGACACCACCACTGCATATTCCCCTTCTCAAGGTATTAAGCATAGAATTAACCCTTAAGTAGCTGTTAATTAGGAGAAGAAAAAAAAAACAAAAAGAAAGCCTTTAGTTAGACAAAAGAAAAATAAATCAGAACAAAAAAATACATGCAATCCCCAGGTGAATTTATAAAAATCCATGAGCTCAAAAATGAAAGGCCGTGATTTTTGTACTGAAAATCTATGTTTTGTTGTAAGCTGTCTTGTTCTTGCTTGTTTGTTGGGGGGGGGTGTTAAAACATACAGCCTTAGACTCCTGGAATTAACTTTTAGAGTGTAAGAGAACAAACATCATTGGAAAATTGAATTATAAAAATTTTTAAAGCCTGATATATGCATCCCTCAATATATATTTTTAAAAGCCAAATATTTTAAGTAGGGGTCAGTAAAGGGTGAGTGAGGGCTTTTTAATAATTTAAAATCAAAAGGGGCATGTTTTCTTAAAATTTGCTGTGGATAATTTGGATTAGGACTTGAATAATAGGGTATCACAAACATTATCTGTTGAATGATAGGATCTCCATCACTTTAACCCTTATCCAGACCCTTTTTTAACAGCTGCATATAATGGAGTACAGGGAGTTAAATCATTTCTAAAAAGATTATTTAGGAGACAATTTAGCAGGTAGAGGAAAGGCATCCTTGTTTTTACTTTTGGTTTTCCCTGCAGCCGATTAAGTGGGAGTCAAAGGCTGTTAGCAGCAAAGGGTGGCCCACACTGAGAAGCCGCCCCAGAAACCACAGAAAGGCCTGCGCTTCTCAAAAAGATTTCAAGGAAGCCCCAGTGAGAGCCTGAGCAGAGAAAACAACCTCCGTCCCCTAAGCAAACAATGCATATTAGATGATTTATTCCTCAAATGTTACCCAGACTTAAGGATTTCCCTTCCAAGATGGTGGCAACCTTGACAGCTGAAGGGATGGAAAGATGCACTGAAACTCTTTAGGTTTCCTGGCCCACACTGGACGTCATTTGTAGCAGATGGTGTAGATGTTGACTGATTAGAAGTCTCTCACATGAACAACAATGGAGTCAAAATGACAAGACAGCTGAGGGGTGTGGGGAGGAGAGAGATATCCTACCTTCCTTCCACCAGTAGCTTTTTTTCTCCCTGTATAAGTTTGTTCATGTAATAAACTGTTATAATTTCTACCTGGAATGTCCCTCAAAGTTTCATGTGTTGTAGACTTTGCCCCCAGCTGGAAATACAATTGGGAAATGACTTTAGTAGGTCGTGTCTAAATAGTCATATCCTTAATGTGTACATCTTGTTCCTGGCCTCTACTTCTATCCTTTTCTCTCTATCCTGATCACCATGAGGTAAGTATCTTAGCTGTACTATGCCCTTTCATCATGAAGTTCTTCCTTGCCTCAGGCCCAAAGCAATGGAACCAGCAACAATGGCCTGAAGGTTCTGAAAACATGAGTCAGTATCAATCTTTTCTCCCTTAAGTTGATTTTCTCATGTATTTTATCACAGCAACAGAAACATGACTGACATTTGAAGAGAACTGGAACATTTGAAGCCTTTACATTTCTTACTTATATAACATTTTCCACCATGGTGAATCTTTTTATGGCTTTCAAAGGAACTGAGAAAACTGGATGAAAACAGGCATTCTCTCCTTTAGGATTTTTATGTAGAAAGGAAATTGAAACATACATTAGAAAGGTTTGTTTTCTAGTATAAGTGAAATGGCTTTGAAGGCAACTGGGAAAACTTAATGAGTTTTCACAGTATTTTTCCATGAGAAGAGATTTCTATAAAGTCCTTTCCTGTCTGAAAATTACTTGGAAAAATGAATGATTTGCTATTTTTTTTTTTTTTTGCATTTAAAGGGTTTTATGTCTTCAAACACTGGAGTGTGAAATAAAGGCATCCCCACATTGTTTACATTCATAGAGCTTCTCTCCAATGAGTTCACACATTTTTTCTAAAGTCATTGGACTAAACAAAGGCTTTGCCACATTATTTACATTCATAGGGCCTCTTTCCAGTATGAGTGCACTCATGGATTCCAATGGAACTGTAATGATTGAAGGCTTTCCCACAGTGTTTACATTTATAGGGCTACTCTCTAGTATGAATTCGTTCATGTCTTTGAAGGTAACTGAAATAACCAAAACCTTTGCCACACTGTTTACACTCATATGGCTTCTCTCCAGTATGAGTTTGTTCATGTTGTCTAGCAGAACTGGAACAACGGAAGGCTTTACCACAGTGTTTACACTCATAGGGCTTCTCTCCAGTATGAGTTCTTTGATGTAGTTTAACAGTAAAGGAACGAGTGAAGGCCTTACCACATTGATTACATTCATAGGGCTTCTCTCCAGTGTGAGTTCTCTCATGTCGATGAAGGGAATTGGAACGATTGAAGGCTTTTCCACAGTATTTACATTCATGGGGCTTTTCTCCAGTATGAATTTGTCCGTGTTTTCGAAGAGAACCATAATCACTGAAGGCTTTACCACATTGTGTACATTCACAGGGCTTCTCTCCAGTATGAATTCGTATATGTTGTTGAAGATAACTGTATCTAGTGTAGGCTTTACCACATTGTATACATTCATAGGGCTTCTCTCCAGTATGAGTTCGTTCATGGACTACAATGGCACTATAACAAGCAAAGGCTTTGCCACACTGTGTACATTTATAGAGCTTCTCTCCAGTATGAATTTTTTCATGTATTTTAAGGGAACAGGAACGTCTGAAGGCTTTACCACAGTGTTTACACTCATAGGGCTTTTCTCCAGTATGAATTAGTTCATGTCTTTTAAGATGAGAGGGTTTAGAGAAGTCTTTACCACATTGTTTACATGGATAAGTCTTTTTTCCATTATGACTTTGTTCATGTCTTCTAAAGGAACTGGAATACCTGACGGTTTTACCGCATACCATACTTTTATAAAGCCTATTTCTAATGTGTATTCCCTTTTGTCCTTGAACGCTTGTGGAATAAATGAATGATTTCCTGTGTTGTTTACATTGATATGGCTTCTTTCCACATTTTTCACATTCATAGGGTTTGTGTCCATGGTGAGATAGGATGCGCCTATTTAGGAATGAAAGACATATGAAGAGTTTTTCATACTGCATTCACATGGATTAATTTTCACAGGAATTTTCTTTGTCAGATTAAGATATGGAATCTCACTAAAGATTTTTCCACACTGACAACTACAATTTTGTGGCTGATTTAGAAGTGAATTTCTATTTATAAATAGGCCTTGAACTTACAATATTGCCAATAACAGGGACAAGCAGGTTTTCTGCTATGTCTAAATTGTTTTACATGAAATGCATTGATTACTTAGAAACACTACTTCCCAAGACTATTACTAAAACATTGGTGTTCATACTGTTTCTTAATACTATAAGAAAATCAATTATTTAAAAGATAATGAACATCTACATTACATTGAATTATATATTTCTGGTGTAAAACTGCTAAGCATAAATATATTTTAAATTCCACTTCTTCTTTTCCTTATTTTTAATATATAACATGCAGACTCATTCAAGGGACATTGCTTCCTCTTATGAATAGAAATCACCTTAAATTTCTTCCATGATTTTTGTTGAAATCTTCAATGGTCTTGTCTTGCAAGTTCTTCCCTAAAATGTAAACCCACAAAAATCATTATGAATTGTTGGAAATAACCGGAACATTACTGGATTTGTGCTGCACTGTACACTGACATGTCTGATTTATTTCCCGATGTATTCCCTTCCTATATTCTACACAAATGATCAAAATAAACACTTGTTCTCCACATTACTAAGTAAAAAATAAAAATGCCATCATTCTTACCTATAGAAGCCAGGTTGCTGAAGACTTCCTGCATCACATCTCTGTAGAGATTCTTCTGGAAGGGATCCAGCAAAGCCCACTCCTCCTGGGTGAAGTTCACAGCCACATCCTCAAAGGACAATGAGTTCTGAAAATGTGCAGTAGAGGCTGTGTGAGACTGACAGCACTAGGAATTTATATCCAATAGGCAGGATGTTGACATGACTGTGTGGTTTCCAAATATTCATTCTATGATCTAGTCATCAAGACTTGTATTTTCTCTCTGTACTCATTTCATCAGTCAAAACCATTCCAATACTAAAACTGAACTACTCAGAAAAGCAAAAGCAGGGGGGGATACTAAAGTTGATACATTCCAATGCCATTTCCTATCATTTGAAATTTACCATGATCTCCAGCCCAGCATTTTTTATGAATATTAGGGGTCCCCACATATTTATATTTACCACCAGAAATGCTGCCAAGCTATCACAGTGAAGATCACACAAAAATGGTTTCCTGCTTCTACCACAGGGAAGGGAAAAGGAGTCGTTTTTCAAGTATGCCCAGAGAATGTTACTCTTAATCCCTATATTCAAAAGAATTATATCGCAAATGCTGAGTCACCTTTGGGTTTATGAGTCAAAGCTTCTGGTACAAAAGACAAAACAAATTCCACCTACCTCAAATCTTTCTGCCTACATTAAGGAGGAGTAAACCCTTATGAAAAGTACATATGAAAAGTATATGTGAAAGAAGCTATAACACAGGGAGACAAGGTTTCTAGAACTGAGGATGAATCACAAGTCAACAGAATGATTCCCCTTGCTCTACAACTTACCACATTAATAGCAGAATATACTTGTTACAACAGAGCAAACTCAAAGAACTGTATGTGTCAGACCTCATTTCACAAGCCCTAAAGATGCCACAATGGACTAAGGAACAACAGACTGAGTAACAGTAAGTCTAGAATCACACAATGCACAAGGATGAGTCATCAACAAATAGAAAATCTAAAGAGACCTAGAGTTTTAGGAGACTGATGTGGTAAATATCCCACCATCAAATGAAAAAACAGATTAACTGTGGTGGCACACACCTGTAATCCCAGTACTTGGGAGGCTAAGACAGGAGGATCACAAGTTCGAGACCAGCATCAGCAATTTAGCATAGCCCTCAGTAACTTAGTGATTCTCTGTTTCAAAATAATGACATTTCTTTACAAAACTAAAAACCAACATCCTTATTTCAACCTGAATCTCAAGGAAATCTGAAGAGTCAAAATAAAAATGAAAAACGAAGAAAGTAATTTGTTCTGATTTCAGAACTTTCTCAAAATCACAGTAATCAATTGATGATAATTATATTACTGGCATAAAAAAGACATAAAACCAATCAGACAGTATACAGAGTGAGGGAAAAGACAAACATGTACAGAGTTAAATCATGTTTAAAAAGGTACCTAGAGCCGGGCATGTGTTGTACACCTGTAATCCCAGTACTTGGGAGCCTGAGACAGGAGGATTGCAGGTTCAAGACCAGCTTCAGCAACTTAGCAGGACTCTCAGCAACCTAGGGAGACACTGCTTCAAAATAAAAAAAATTAAAAAAAAAGAGAGCTAGATGTATAGCTCAGAGGTAGAATGCCTCTGGGTTCAATCCCCAGTATCCCCCTACACACACACATACAAAGTTATCTGGATCATTCTATGTGAAAAAGGAAGTCCTAGGAACAAAATAGTAGGGAAACTGGATATTCATATCTAAAGTTAGATCCTTATATTATACTATATACAAAGATGAAATCCAAAAGGTTCAAGGAGCAAAAAACCAAGCTCTAAAACTGAACAATTCTTAGAATAAAGAGCAAAAGTGTCATAACATTGGATTTGGAAATGACTTTTTGTATATTATACCATAAACTTTATCTGTAAAAGAATAAATAGACAAATTTGCTTCACCAAAAATAAAAACTTTCAATGTTTTCATTTGTAGCAACATGGCTGAAACTGAATACATTGTTAAGTGAAATAATCCAGGCATGGCAAGACAAATACTATATGCTCCTACCCAAATAGGGAGGTTAAAATAGTTGATTTCACAGAAAATAAAAGTACTAGAGGCTAGGAAAAGGAGGGAAGAGAAGAGAGAAAGAGGGAAGGTGGGTAACAGGTACCAAAATATTCTTTGATAGGAGGGATAAGTACTAGTGTTCTACAGCACATTAAGGTGACTATCGTGTACAAAATTTTATGGTATATTTCATAAAAATAAGCCAGGAAAGCAGGTTAAATGTTCTTAATACAGAGAAGTAATAAATATTTAAGGAGAAGAGGGGCTAATGATCCTGATTTCATCATTACAAACTGTAAACATGCATGCAGTTACAACACTGTATCTCATAAACATATACAATTGAAAATAAATGAACATTAAAATAAAAAAAGTTTTTCCTTCAGGAGATACTATCAACAGAGTGAAAAGACAACCCTCAGAATTGTAGAAAATACTGGCAAATCATAAATCTGGAGAGGTATATAAATGAAGAAACACACAGCCCAGGCCTCAGCATACTTCACTACCTCTCTCCTCTTCCCTACCAGTAAACACCACCTCTGCAGTATATTTTACTTGTATTTCTTGTTTCCTAGAATATCTACTTCAATGGGTACGAAATGTAGGTCCACACAAAAAACGTACAGGGAAGTTTCAGCAGCCTCGCTCGGTATTTTCAAAACCTGGAAGCAACCAAGTGGAAGATGTGATCATCAAGCATAAAAGTTAAAAAAAATACAAAATCAGTTGTAATTCTATACACTTTAAATACCTGAAAATGCAATTAAGAAAGAAGAAAAAAAAAACCACTGGGCATGATGGTGAATGCCTGTCATCCCAGTACTTGGGAGGCGGAGACAAGAGGATTGCAGGTTTGATGCCAGTCCACTGAAACTCAGCAGGACCCTCAGCAAGTTAGCCAGACATATTTAAAAATGAAAAAATAAAAGCCGGGCATGGTAGTGCAGGTCTGTAATCCCAGTACTTGTGAAGCTGACACAAGAGGATCACAGGTTCAAAGGCAGCCTTAGCAACTTACTGAAACCCTGTTTCAAAATAAAAAATAAAATGGGCTGGGGGTTTAGCTCTGAGGTAGACTGCCCCTGGGTTCCATCCCCACTTATAAACACACACACACACACACACACACACACACACACACACACACACAGTGTCCACTGTAATGTACCATGGGGAACAAATCGTTGCTAACGCTCTGAACTGGGGTGGGGGGAGTTGGAGTCTGCAAATGCAGGAATAAATCTAGAATTTTAGGGATTTACTGCCAGCCCTAGGAGGAGGTATGCTGGGGAAATGTAAAGTGGATGTGCAACCCTGCTTCCAGCACATATGAAAGACTGGATGGGGGCTGGGTTACTCCTGGGGGAACAGAGGGACAGGACCCCTGGGACCACCAATCCTCCACACATGAACCCCACACCCACGGCAGGATCCGGGTGTCCCTCTGCTTTCACTGCATGCTCTGAGACTAGGTGACTGTGCAGAGAGGGCTCTGGCAAAGTGGATGCAGGGGTTGGACAGGTTGCAGGGGACCCACTGCTGGCCACCCCATGGCCAGAAGGGACGGAGGGACCAAGGGCTGAGCTACAGGAGCATCTGGCTGGCCTCTGGTCTGCTGGCTCTGGAGCTGATGGTACAGAAGACAACGTGCTGCCACAGCTGGTTCTCACCAGTTCCTACAACCCCCTACTCTCTCTGGGAAGTCCTGGCCCCACACACTCACCATCTCCTGCCTTCTGTGGAGTCCAAGCATCTTCACTAGGGATCTTGTAGCACCTCAGGTCACAGGGTGACAGAGGCTGAGCCAGCACCACTTGGGCCTCACAGAGCAGAGAAGACAGACCCCTGGAGATGGGTTCTGAGCTGCACCAGGGTAAGAGAGATGAGATGGTAGAAGGCCAGGACCTGCTTCCAGCTGCCTGGATGGCTCCAGAAGCCCCCTCTCCCACCACACCCCACCCCATCCTCACACTTTAAGGGCCCAAGTGACAGGGGATGTATCAGACTCAAGGCTAATCGAGGCCAGAAGGGCAGGTTCTTGGCTGCACCCCTTATAGCCAGGGTTTCCTTCCTGCAAGGGGACCTGGCCCCACCAGGGGAACATTTCCATTTAGACAGAACTGAGTCCTGGCTTTCCAAAGCTGCCCTGTTATCTTCCCACACTGAGGAGGCCCTTCCTGCACCCTCCCTCTAGACACAGAATCACAAGGATGTGTGTGGAATTATAGACTCAGCATCCCAGGCAGCCAACCCTGATCTCAGAGAGGGAGGGATGGTTACCAGGTCAGGTCAGGCCAGAAAGGAGGGAGACAGGCATCGGTAATTTGGGATGAGGCCAGGCATGATCAAGGCTTCCCCACTCTTTCTCTCTCTGTCAACTCATTTTCAGATTAAGAAAATAAAAAGATATCAACCAGGGAAGGCAACTGTTAAACACATGGAAAAACAAAAGTTATATGGCAGTAATATTCAAAAAATGAAGTAAAAGGAAGAAAAAAGCAACCATGTGAAACAAGTCTGGTAAGGAGCCCATTTCACCCCCAGTCCAAGATGAAAACTCGCATTCCCATGCTTGGGAGGCAGACTCTGAGGGCTGAAATGTGGCCCAGAAGGGATCAGTCCAGAATGGCAAGGAAGGGGAGCCTAGGCGTTTAACTCTGGGAGAGCAACATGCCTTCCTGTCCTCTAGGGTGTCTTCTATAAGAAAAGAAGGAAAATCCCAAGGAAGAGATTAACAAATTCAAGTCTCTTAAAAGTAAGAATACACCACCAAAATAGAATAGAGTGGAAAGACAGCTCCACTACTGGAGGAAAAATATGTATGCTCTGAATGAATGTGCAGAGTATCCTAAAACAAACAAAAAAAGACAAAAGCAACAACTACACAAAAGAGTTAAACATGAGAAAAGTACTGAAAAATATTTCATACAACATGAAACTTCATGAGATAAATATTCAATGTAAACAGTAATTAGTAAAAAGTAACATGTAATCACATGGAAATAAATAAGGATAAATATTTATGAGAAATAAATCCACATGTGTGAATAGAATTAACCCATACACATATCAGCATTTTCTAGCAATTTGAATTTATCAAATTGACAATTTGACAATGTTTTTCCAATTTATGGAATGTTAACAGAATAACACTTGGGGCAAAACAAGAATGTAAGTGTCAACAAAAGAAAATCCCCCATCTTTTGAATTCTGCTACAGTAGCTTCCCAAGAAGAGATAATCTCCTCATTAAAACACAGATGTGCTTGTAATCCCAGTACTTTGGGAGGCGGAGACCGGAGGACCCAGGTTCGCAGCCAGCCTCAGCTCTCTATCTCTCTCTCTCCGTCTCTCTCTCTCTCTCTACCTAGTGAGGCCCTCCGCAACTTCGTGAGACCGGTTTCAAAATAAAGTATAGAAAAATAGGGCCGGGGGTGTAGCGTGGAGGTAGAATGCCCCTGGGTTCAATCCCTGGTACCGCAAAACAAACAAACAAACAAACAAAAAACAAACAAAACAAAACAAAACAAAAAACCATAGATGATATCTGGTACTGGGGATTGGATTCAGGGGCATTGTACCTCTGAGCTTTATTCTGAAACAGGGTCTTGCTAAATTGCTAAGGCTCAGCCGGGCGTGGTGGCGCACGCTTGTAATCCCAGTACTTTGGGAGGCGGAGACCGGAGGATCCGGGTTCGCGGCCAGCCTCAGCTCTCTCTCTCTCTCTCTCCCTGTCTCTCTCTCTCTCTCTCCTTAGTGAGGCCTTCCGCAACTTCATGAGACCCGGTTTCAAAATAAAGTATAAAAAATAGGGCCGGGGGTGTAGCGCGGAGGTAGAACGCCCCTGCGGTCAATCCCCGGTACCGCAAAAAAAAAAAAAGTAAAATAAATAAATAAATAAATTGCTAAGGCTGGCCTTGAACCTGCAGTCCTCCTGTCTCAGCCTCCCAAGTACTGAGATTACAAGGATGCACTACCATGCCCAGCGATACTCTCCTTTTTAACCTGTGATATAGCCAGACACTGATTCTGAAAATTTCCTTCTTTCCCTCTTGCTCTCATAAGCAATTAGTTGAATAGTTTTCTCTTCAGTGACCAGAAAAACAAACTTGTTAATCAAACTTGTTTTACATTTCTTCCCTGCCCCCAAGACCCTGGCGTTTTTGACTCACTCAATCTGAACTGAGCCTAACCATACAACCTTTCTTCATGACCTCTCCTAAGGACAGACTGGCTTCTGGGTAAAACATTCTCTGACCTGGGATCTACTTTACCACTCTCCCTGCAGCCCTCTCCCTCCCACCTCCTTGCAAATATTGTTTGCTCCTCCCTATTAAAGCAAGGTCTTTTCTGAATAACCCATGAGATGTAGATCGTATATCTGGTCCTTCTGAGGTAGGGCAGAGGACCTGGGTGAACAAGAAGGGTTAAAAGAGGCCATCTGTATAAAGAACAGATATATAGGGAAGGTAATAGATACAGGGATAACAAGTGCAAGTTAATACAAAACGTCAAGCCCCAGGAGTGATCAGAGGAAAAAGGATGAGGGCAAGAAATCATTTCTGTTTTTTCTGCTCAACACCAGAGTCCCACTGGCTGACCAGAGTGTGTCCAAGAAATGGGAATTGGATTTGGGGGAAGATAATGCCCCAAGGAGTTAGCTGCTTAGGTCAGAACAATTCCAGGAGATTCCACTCAGGACCTCTACCTCAGGCTGTCCTCCAGGAGGAGCTGACCCAGGACCAGAAAGTAACAGCACATTTCAGGACAAGGGGCAGCTGTGGGCACCTGGTGGTAGCACCTGGTGGTAGCACCAGGTGGTGCTGAAACTCAGCGCCAGGACCCCCCTCTAAGTTTCCAAAGGGAACCTCAACCATTCTGATAAGGTGTCTGCACCTAGGGAAGAACAAGGGAGAGAGCACCAGGTTTTTAGAGTGGAGTTGCCGGGGATCGTTCTGTTTTCCTCCCATTAGAAAGGTTCAAACAGAAAACATGTTTTAGAAGTTCCATCCATTACTCAGTGAAAAAATGACAATTAAAATACTGTGTCCACCTGAATGTAGCATGGGGAACAGGTAGCTGATGTTGTGAACTGGAGAGGAAGATGGGAGTCTAAAGCCGGGGCTGGAACTGGAATTTTAGACTTAGGAGCTATACTGGGGGAAAGTAAAGTGGATTCCAGACCCTGCTTCCTGTACATTTGGAAGACTCAGAAGAAAAAACAAGAGACTCAGGAAGTAATGAAGGGCAGCAATCCCTGGACCCCAGCTGTCCCACAGAACCTCACCCAGGAGTCCAGACCACAGGCGGGACCGACCTTGGGGACACCCAGAGATCTGCTGCCGCCCAGCCCACCCCCGCGGCGGAGGGGACGGGACCGAGGCTGCAGACTACGGAGCTGACCGCCCCCGAGGTGGACCCGCTGCCCCCCAGCCCACCCCGCGGCGGGGGAGACAGGACGAGGCCGCAGACTCCTGAGCTGACCTCGGGACCCGCGGCCGCCCAGCCCGCATGGCGGAGGACGGGACGGGACCGAGGACGCGGACTCCGGAGCTGACCTCGGGACCCGCAGCCGCCCAGCCCAAGCCGCGGCGGAGGAGGGGACAGGACCGAGGCTGCAGGCTACGGAGCTGACCGCCCCCGAGGTGGACCCGCTGCCCCCCAGCTCACCCCGGGGGGGAGGGGACGGGACGAGGCCGCAGACTCCTGAGCTGACCTCGGGACCCGCGGCGCCCAGCCCGCCCGGCGGAGGAGGGGACGGGGACCCAGGACGCGGACTCCTGAGCTGACCTCGGGACCCGCAGCCGCCCAGCCCGCCGGGCGGAGGAGGGGACGGGACCGAGGACGCGGACTCCAGGGCTGATCCGCGGGGCAGCACTCACCATTCCCGGTCCCGGTGTCCACGCCCTCCCCAGGACGCTCTTGGCACCGGTGGGTCACCCGGAAGTGGAAGAAACTGAGGCAGCAGCTGAGCCACAGAGTCTCCGGAGTGGAAGACAGAGAACAGGACAAAGAGGAAAAAGAGCCTGGGAACGGAAGTGGCACATCCGGCTGAGGGAGAATACTCGCGAGATCGCGGGGTCCCGCCCCCACCCTGCGCCAGGCCCCGCCCCCTCTAACTTTGAGTGACTGGGATGTAAGTCAATCCTTGGTTGAAAAGAGCAAGAGCGACTTGCTCTAGGTGGCCACTTTTTCAGTCTGAGCTTCCTTGCTGTGCAGGGACCTACCCCTGCCCAAACACATTGTCATTTAACCTGGTGTAGAAGGTTATATCTAAAGAGTCGTTGAGGTTGGACAGACATAAAATAAAGAGATAGAAAGGAAACATAAAGGGAGAATAGGGGTTGAGGCAGGATAGGAAAAATAAAAGTAATAGGTAAAAGGGAGACAAACAGGGAAAAAAAGGGAGACTATATTTAAATCTAAAAAGTTCATGATGGTCCTCATTGTTACCCGGAAGGTCTGTCCAATAAATTTTAGAACACTATATGCTCAGTGAATTGTGCATATTCTGTTTTTAGACTGATCAAAGAAGTCTACAGAAACATATTGTTCAAAGCCCAATGAAATTGGTACATTCCAAGTGCTATCCATCAACTAGATAATGTCAACCTGAATGTCCCAAGAAGAACCAGACCACTGCCACCTGATCTGTGCTCCACCATCAAAGCAATTCAATCACTAGGCTGAAACCCCACCTCTCAAGTCCATTTACAACTTCCTATACAAGAAGAGCCCTGCATTCCCAAAACACCCTTCTCACTCTGGAGGTGGCCCAAGTATTTCTTACTTTCCTAAATAAATCTCTGTTCTTGTCTCTGGCTTGAGCTGAAATTCTTTTCTGTCACATAAGCCAAGCACCCCGCAGATCCTGATTTGAATAATCGACCCTTCTCCCATGACAAGGTCACACATAAGAGGAACCTCCTTGGGTACCACTCAAGAGCACAATCTCTTCAGGCACTGTTGGCTGTCCTTGAACAGCTTAAACAAGAGGGATACCTGCTAAGACAGCTAAGGTCAGGACCAAGACAGTGAAGATCAGGACCTAGAGGATGATGGACACACTCTAAATCATGTCACTAGTAGACTAAGGTCATCCTCACATACCCTCTCCTACCCACCCCTCGCAAAACTCCCCTATGAAAAAGAGCTCTGCACTCCCTCTCTCACTTTAGGGGTGGCCTGAGTTCCCCCTTGAATGTGTATTTCTTACTTTCCTAAATAAATCTATATGTCTCCAGTGCGTGCTGAAATTCTTTCTGCCAAGTATGTTGAGAACCCCCTCAATCCTGAATTGAGGAATCACCCCTTTCCCTGTGACAATATAACAAATGTTAATACTTATAGAAACATATGTGCTGTTGAAAAATAGAAATAATATGACAATTATTTTAAATTTCCAGATTTCATAAACTTCCTGACCTCTGGTCTTTAGAAGAGGCAGCCTGAGCTGTGAAGAGGAAGGCAATGTCCAATAAAAATAAGTGGGGCACCACATGTGTAACTTTGAATTTTCTAGAAGTCACATTTAAAAAGTTAAAACTAATCAGGTGAAGTGCCAGAGATACAGTTTCAATGTTATAGTGCTTTCCTAGTAAGCAACAGGCCCTGGATTAGAACCCCAGTACTGCCCCCAAAAAGTGAAATAGATTGCTTTTTAATGCAATGTATGCAAAATATTGTTTTAATATGTGATCAGTACAATGAAGTAAATTTATATTAATGAGCTACTCATTTCTTTGGCTGTACTTCGAAAATTACTCTATTTTAATCTTCTAGTACCTCTCATTTCATACTGTCACTGGGAGTCTGAGGAGTTCTTGGACAGGGGACCTTGACTCAGGATGAGTGGAGTCCTCGGCATACATGATGGAAAAGAGTTTCAGCACATAGCAGTGAGAGACACCAACTGAGGTTTAAGAAAGCAGAGAGATAGTCAAGGGAGAATGTGGGCTGTCTCAAGAGTGAGAAACCTCTCCTTGGTCTGGGGTTCCAATATTTATAGAGAGACAGTAGCTGGGGCTGGAGTGGAACCAGGGAGGAGTACAGTAATTTAATGCCAGCATTTTTTGGCCTTGCACATTGCACAAATGTTGCTTTTGCAGGCATGGACATGGGTCAAGTACACTGGCCAAGAGTGAAAGCTGGGTTGCTCAGAAGTTGCTCGCTTCTTATTCCAGTACTGGTGTTGTCTGCATTCCAGTGGTTCATGGGTGTTTCTTATAAGACTCAGTAGCTCTCTCTATATCTCCCAAACCAATCTCATCCCCACTCCAGACTTCGATCCCTTATTCTTAAGAGGTAATAAGGTAAAACTGTACTAAGTCTAAAAAAAATATTGGCTCAAGGATTTATGGCTTCTTGGCTTGCTTTGGCAGAAGACTGCCTTTCTTCAGGGAACTGAAGACAGTGACCTTGATGCTCCTTCACTATCTAATCTATTTTCTTCTGTTTTACTACATCTTTTGCTTGCTTTGCTTAAGAGTAGACAACTGCCCTAAGGAGGGAGCTGGACAGCAACCTCTGCTGCTCTTGAAAAACTGCCAGATAACAACTTATCTTCTAAAGCATTCCTAACACAATGCTCTACTCCTTAGCCAAAGACAATTAATGATTTGATGACCCAGCCTGAATACTGTAAACCTGTAATAAAAGGAAGGGCTGAGTTTTACTGGAGGAACTTGGCTCTCTTGCCTTATCCCCTCTCACCTCTTTGAGACCAGAAAGAAAGTATCAATAGCATTTTTTCATTGAGTCATCCCATGCCCTGCTGGTACAGAGCCTGGCAGGGTCATAGAATCTAGAGCTAGCCTATTTTCAAATCCCAGCAAGGAAGGTCCACCTGAAAAGTTTGTCAGTTAAGAACCTATCACTCCTGCTTCTTTCAGCCAGGGGTTCGGTGACATTCCCTGTCACTCAAAGCTTAGGTGGGCAGAACCTGGATCCAACCCATCAGATACTGGTATAAACTGTCCAATCAGGCACATAGGCAGAGAGGAAGGTGTGGGCTTCTGAAATTTCCCAGCCTTTATTTCCTCAGGCCTCTGTTTCCTCAGCCCATGTTATGTATCTGCTGAAAGCTGAAATGGAATATTGTTCCTACCTACCCATGGTTCTAAAGTCTCTTCTTGCCTGATCTAATGGGACAGAGAGGGATTGTTCTTAGTTGTTGGGATGGCTTAGAATCCTTGCATTTGCCATCATCTTAACATGGAATTGCTATAATCTTGAAGGTAGAAATTTTATTAAGAAGACTCTACAAGTTCAGGGACTTCTTAATAACAAGAGCAGAAATACAGCAACCAGAGATCCTAACTGCCGGGCTCTGTACCAGCAGGGCACGGGACAATACAATGAAAAAAATGCTCTTGAGACTTTATTCCTGGTCTCAAAGAGGTGAGAGGGGAGAAGGCAAGAGAGCCAAGTTCCCCAAGTAAAACTCAGCTCTTCCTTTTATTACAGGTTTACAGAATTAAGGCTGAGTCATCAAATCATTAATTGTCTCTGGCTAAGGAGGAGAGCATTGGGTTGGGAATGCTTTAGAAGATAAGTTGTTATCTGGCAGTTTTTGTAACAGTGGCAGAGGTTACTGTCTTCAGTAACCTCCTTGAGGCAGTCTTCCACCTTTAAGCAAAGCAAGCAAAATGTGTAGTAAAACTGGAGGAAATAGCTTAGATATTCAAGGGGCATCAAGGTCACTGTCTTCAGTTTTTCCTCAAGAAAGGACTCTTCTGCCAAAGCGAGCAAAAAGCTCTAAATCCTTAAGCCAATATTCTTTACACTTAGAACAGTTGTCCACATTTCCCCCTTTTTTGTTTTGATATAGTTTTATGAAGGCCAACAAACTTTTCTGTTGTCTTGTGGTGATGTTGAATCATGTCTTGAAGCCTCTTGATTACTATAAGTATTCTGAATAATAATATAGTGAATCCTTTCAGTCCTCAAATGTGTAAATTGAATCCAAAAAACCATGTTTCAAGGTTTATCCACTGGAGGGACTCCTGTAGGTCCTGTAATAGATGTTGTTTTACTCTAGACCAATCATGTTAGGTGTTATTATATAGTTAAGGGGTAACACACATATGGTTATGACCAGCATCACAATGCAGGCTCTGCCTTTCTATGAGAGTCTGTTGCCATCCTACCATGCATATCATTGACACCTCTAAGGCATCCAGTCTCGTCACTATCATTGAATCTATATGTGTCTGATGGATCATATCTTGGGTGACATTGGTCATAACTTAGTTAACTATATATATGAGCAGTATAGATGGATTTAGCAAGGGAAACTCCAGCAACACTTGTTGTGACTGAAATAATTATGGCAGACACCAGAAAGATAATTAAAGTGGCAAGGAATCACTTAGGTCTTAATTTATCTAATTCTGCTTTGAGAACTTGTAATTCTGAGTTTACTTGCCAAGGGTGTATGAAATTTACAGGAAGCCATCCTTGAGATTGTCTTTTTAATATCCATAAGGTAGTAATGTTAAGTTGTGTAGCATTGGAGTGAGTAAAGCAAGAGGACAAATATCCTTATGTAATATTTAAAGTCCAAGTATCATTAGTATTATTTATGGTGTAATTAGAGCATGGTGTAATAATACCATGAAATGGTATTATTGTTAGGGGTAGAAAAGCTAAGCTGATGAAAATTGCTAGTTAAATATCCATAAAGTCCCCAATTTTGTGTATGACTCAGACCAATAGAGATACATCTAGGGTGAGGACTACTACAGGGTGCCCAATCAATGTTCTGGTGGTTAGGCTCCCAAGAAGTTTTTATTTTACATGGTGGAATTTTAGGCAGATTATGGGGAAGGCAAGCTGAAATAGTATTTACAGAGACTCCCAAGATAAAGGTTAGATTAGCAGGGCCAGAGGACAATTTCTGGTAATGTAAATATTCCTGAGATGTAATCTGAGCACAATGGGCATAGGTAGTATAGATAGGCAAAAGGGTAATGATTCAGAGAATAACTCTAGAGTCTCATTAAGCAGTAACCACTCCTTGTTTTTCTCTAGGGTATTGTGAGAAGGTAACCATGCTCCTCCAGTTCATGAGGAATCATTAGTGGGAATAGGAGGGTTGACATTCCACCATGCCATAGGCTTAAACATAGGAGGAGTAATTACATGGGCCCAATATACATAATGACCTGTACCTGAGCTAAAAAGAAATGCAAAATAAAGAACCATAATACCTTGCTTTGTTGTTTTGAATTAGATAAGATAATAGAAATAGAGGCAATAAACAGATTCTCTCGTGTTCAAGGAGCTCCCGTGTTGGCAATGGTCGCCTGAGCATGCTGGGTGACCTGTTTTATGCCTCGCCAGGTAACCCATGGACTTGTTAACATGGTGACATATAAGTTGAAAGGAGGCACTTCTGATGGCCGGGAGTCAGTGTTGCTTCTAATCCATAGGTACTGCATCTGAGGTATCAGGTTGGTTGATTGAGTTTCCCAGCTCATGGTAAGGCTGATTCGTTTGGCAGGTAACCAAAGTGGTGCAGTTTCGGTGGAGACTCAAGCATATGCTCTTTCCCAAGTTAGCAAGGAAGCAGGACAATTCCATCTTTTTATTTTACCATCTGGATCTTTGTAAAGGACTTTAGGAAAAGGTCCTTGTAATGAATATTTTTGAACATCTTTATAGATATCACAAACCAAAAATATTAAGAGTATATAGAACTTTGTTTACAATGTCTTTAGGATACAACACTGACTCCCCTTTTTTGTTTTTTAATAATGGTTGGGTATATCCTGTTTTTAAGTAAAGTATGTAAGGTGACAAATAGTTTTAAAAGTTGGGAGTCAGGGACTTTTTTAATTTGGGCTGTTTAAATAATTTGTTAAGTATATACCACATATTTTGAGTCAGCTATTATATTTAATGATTGATTAGTGAATTGTTGGTGGCAAAGAAAGGCTGTAGACAATTTTGGCATTTGATTCTTTTGAAGTTAGGGAATTTCACTGGTCAGTGAATTCACAGGTCTTAAGTGACAGTAAATACAGGAGATTATCTTAATAAAACACAATCTTTTTTAAGCTAGGTTTTAATAAATGTTGAGTATAAACCATATTGTCTAAAATATAAAGAACATAAGAAGTTGTCTTAATAAAATGAAAACATTTTTTGCTCTTAGGCTAGTTTTCATAAGATTTTACTAAGAGCAGATTAATATCTTAAGAAAACCTAATTGTTTTAAACATAGAATGAATGCATTAAATGTGACTTTTAGAAAACTATTTTAAATGTTTTTAAAAAATTTAACCAACTTTATTACACATACAAAATTTCTTTTATAGGTTTTATCCTTTAAAAATCATTTGCAACTTTCTGAAACCCTCTGCAACTTGCTTTACCTTCTGATTTTTGTTTTCACCTTTCTTTTTCCTTATGGGATAACAGTCATTTAGAACAAAATCTTGCCATACAAAATCCTATTTCATCTAAAAGCATTTTCTTTTTCCTTTTAACTTTCTTCATTAAAATACCTCTTCATACCTATAAACATCTCCTTTTATCTATTGGGTTTTCTTACATTTAAAAGAATCATTATAAAATATTTTAATTTAGATAAAATACTTCTTTTTAGGTAAGATAAAACACTATGTTTTAATAGTTGTTAATCAAAACATAGCCTAAATTTTCTAGCCTTATATATAGAGAGTGAGTCACATATTAATTGGAATTTTAACTCTTAGTAATTTATGTTTAGTAATTTATGTTTAGTTAACATCCAAAATAATGCAATCTTAAACTTTCTTACATTTGATAGACTCAAATATATTGTCTTTTACTGATGGTAAAAGGCCAAGAATACTTTATATTTAGTAATTGATGTTTATCATTTTAACTTACTTATACACAATTTAGATTTTTTAAGGATAGATATTTTTATGAAAGCATATACCATTTATACTTGCCTAATTTACCAATTTTAATAGTTATTTTAGATTATCCATGAAAACCAAAATATCAAACCAGCACAGTTAGCATTTTAAGCCATCTTTCCTGTAAAGGAAAAAAAACTAGACAAAAATGGTCGTTATACTTTAAACATAAAAAATAGATACAAACCTGACTGGAAAAAATTGTGTAATAATTTTAATAACATCTCTCCTTTTATTTTTACCAACACATTTAAACTAACTTTTTAAAAAATAATTTAAGTCATGTGAACTAAAAGGCAATTGAATCCACTTATATCGTTGTTATCATTGCTTTTTAATTTATGTGCACTCTTATCTATATAAGCCAATTTTGGTACCATGTAGACAACAGACAAACAATACACTTAAGCATACAAACATACATAAAAATAGACAGCAAACAAATATTATATAGCTTTAATTTGCCAGGCCTATTATTTTCATAGACAGGGCACTAAACACAGTGCCAGATTTAAAGTTTCATATATTAAAACACAACTTATTACAGATATGTTTTGTGCCAGTGAATAATAGATTATAAAATAGAGGACACAAATATGAAAGCCTATACAGCAGGGGATGTCTGTCATAGGCTCCACCAATCATGAATGACACTAAATCAACTGATTTAGGTGGCTCCTTATCATGAGGCAGACTACATTAGACATTACCACTATTTATTTTTAGTGGGAAAACTCAAATATTTTGATTTTTAATAATTTTTCTTATTTATTTATAGAACAAACCTTCATTTTAATTTTTTAATTTTATGTATTTATTTTTTTGTGGTACTGGGGATTGAACCCAAGGTATTATACCTCCAAGCTACACTCTCAGCCCTATATTTTATTCTTTATTTTGAAACAGGGTCTAAGTTGCAGAGGGCCTCACTAAGTACCTGAGACTGGCTGCAAACCTTCGATCCTCTTGTCTCAGCCTCCCAAGTACTGGGATTATAAGCATGTGCCACCATGCCCAGCTAAAACCTTCATTTTTAAATTTACATTTGTAAAAAGCCAGGTTAAAAAAATAGCTTTTTTCTTTTCTTTTTTTTAAGTTTTTTGCCTTTTACTTGTTTAACATGTACCCAAAGGATAAGTTTTTAGGGATAACATGATTTAAAATTTTAAAATCTGAGATATGCATCCCTCATTATATCTTAAAAGTGGGGGGTGAGCAAGGAACAGGCAAGGGCTTCCCAGTTAAAAAGGGGATTAATTTATAGCTGGATTAAATATCTTTAAGGATTTCTTTAGTAAGTAATTTTTTGTTATGCTTCATTTTAACTCTTAAAATACCTGAATGGGCAAAAAGACTTATGTCTCAGATTTTGTCCTTGAGCCCTTATGACACGGAATACCGGTATTTTTTTTTTTTTTTGTAGCAGCAGCCTCTATAAACAGGCAGCTACTGCAGGTTCTGATCTTTTAAAAGTCTCCATAGGGTAGAGGGGGAGTAGATGGCCAAGCTGATAGAAGTGGTAAAAGAAACATTTCCTCTGTGTGAAAACAGGATCCTGACTCCAGAGGAGGAGGAGGAGCAGGGGGGGCAGGCGTCAATTCATCATCTAATGGGGCAAAGGGTCCAGGCCCTTGAGGAGGAGTATGAAAAGGCAACTCACCCTCTAGTGGGTTTGGGGGGTCTAGCCCCCTGGAAGAAGGATGGAAAGGCAAAGAAGGAATATGGAGAGGGTATGGAGCAGCTCTGACTAGCCTCCATACTCCTAACAATAAGGTTCTTCTATCTGGGAACCATGGGTAATACTCGGTTACTGGAAAGATGTGCTGCTCCCTGTCCAGACTATTACCCATGATAGGAAACCTCTCACTGAAAGATCCACTTGGTGAATCTCCCAAGTGGGTGCCACTGTTCTTTACTGGAATGAAGTACATGGAACTGATTTGATATTTTCTCTCTCTCTCTCAACGAGTGGCTCGCAATTCTGAATTCTCTGGTGTGTTCCTCCTCAGAAGGGGCACCACTTGTCGGGCTCTGTACCAGCAGGGCACGGGATGACAGGATAAAAAAAGCTCTTGAGACTTTATTTCTGGTTTTGAAGAGGTGAGAGGGTCGACTGGCAAGAGAGCCAAATTCCCTTAGTAAAACTCAGTTCTTCCTTTTATTGCATGTTTACAGAATTAAGGCTGGGTAATCAAATCATTAATTGTCTCTGGCTAAGGAGGAGAGCATTGGGTTAGGAATGCTTTAGAAGATAAGTTGTTATCTGGCATTTTTCTGCAACAGCAGCAGAGGTTGCTGTCTTCAGCAACCTTCTTGAGGAGGTGTTCCACCTTTAAGCAAAACACGGAAAAGGTGAAGTAAAACAGGAGGAAATAGCTTAGATAGCTAAGGGGTATCAAGGTCACTGCCTTCATTTTCCTCAAGAAAGACAATCTTCTGCCAAAGCAAGCGAAAAGCTATAAATCCTTAAGCCAGTATTCTTTAGACTTAGAACAGTTTCCCACACCTAACAGTGGAAACAGTGAGGTGAGGGTAGGCAAGTAAGCTTTAATAGTTTCCCATATATCCTTAGTATTACCTGGGTAAACAATTGTGCAGAGTATGGGCCAGAAAACACCTCTGGGAACTTATAAACAACTTGTTTGGACATGCCAATTGTATAGAGCATGAGACATAAACAACCTCAGGAACTCATAAAGCAAACTATTCAGACATGCCAATTGTATAGATCATGGGACATAACCTCAGGAACTCAACTCATAAAGCCACTTGTTTTGACATGGAGCATATGGCCCAGACCAACACACCTGTGTGGCCATTGATAATGGACCCTTGGATCATAAATCTGTTCCTGTGTCTGATGGACTTATGCCATCAATACATTTGTGAAAATGTCAAGTGTCTGGTAAGGTTCCATAAGCCTGCCAAGGACAATTGACAGCACCTAAAGAAACCTATAATAACCCTATAAAATATCAGCTGTTTTGATGCAGTGTGCTGAGATATCATTTATGCCACGATGAGTCTACTTTGTGTAGGACTCCGAGCCAGCAACTTCGCTTCAGCCCTGCTCTATGCTGACCAAGAATCAGTGTGACTCTTCAGCCTTCTCAGTGCCCAGACCAACATCGGAATCCCCTTTTCCATTCCTGGACTTGGTTAATTATCGCCTTGCCCCTGCTTGTTTGTCACTAGTTATTTGTTAAGTGTTTGAAATACTTTAAGTTTTAGGACTTCTATATTGTTTAATATAATGTTCAACCTAAATTGTTGATTTGCTAGTGTGAAGATTATTATTTGATGCTCATTCATAGCTAATTGGCTTTTGGCAAAGCAGCCTCCCAGTATCCAAAACTAGCTTAACCTTACTTATAAACTTTACTAATAATTTCCTGCGTGCTATAACCTTCAAGTGTTGAATAAACCCCGTCACACTGTGGAAAGACACAAACCATGCATGACATGACTCATTGGTCTTAGGACCTTTTGGCTCATTGCTCATGACAACAGTTTTAAGGAAGTTTTTGTAAACCTTTATCAGCACTAGTTTCTATTTGCCCAGACCTATTGACATAAAGACATTAAGAAGTTTGTCAAAACACAAACTCCACCTTTCTGAGGCAACATATAATTGAGAACTAGCCAATTTCTATCACCGTTTTGGACAGTGAGTCTAAAGATTTTGCTGGCAGTTTTAAGTTTTGTCCAGTTTTTATGGCAATGTCCCCATGGGTGTTAAAATGTCTTGGGCATACCCTGCCATGTAAGTCATTCCTTTCACCAGTCCAATAATGATCCCATTAGTGTTATTGCCCCAAGTGTAATTAAATCTCGACCTCCTTCTTCCGGTATCTGTGTAATGGAGGATGGTGCCTCGAGGGTCACTGGTGAAAACTTGTGTCTTATCTGTTGAAGGAACAACACATCTCACTTCTGTGTTTTGTTTATCTCTTTCATGTGACCCTAGATGGCTTTGTGTTTGTGTTTCTTGGTGTCAGCACTATGAGTGCCTCAACAGTATAGACTTCATCAGTTCATAAGGTAGTTGTACAACTTTGCAGTGGACATAGGAAACCAACTGTTTGTGTTTTCACACTTCAGAGTGAAGCCTTGGTGCCATTGGGGCTTTAGTGGCAGCTACTAGTTGGGGCCACTAGTAGCTGCATTCCTGGAGCTATGGGACATGTTTGGGAGCTTTTCCAGAAGCAGGTGAAACAGGGACGTTGCAATAGTAGCTATAGTCTCAAAATTGTGGGAGACATTTCCTAGTTCCCAGAGGGCATATATGGTGGTGTTACGGTTTGGAGCGATGCCGTGGGTTCTTGTTCTTAGCTAATTTAGAAAAAGTTAGCCAGAACTACTGTTGCAAGCTTGAACACAGTTTTTTTATTATACAGAGAGAAACGGGGGACAGAGTAAACAAAGCACCACGCCAGAGGTGATGTAGTGGAGTGCCTTGAAAGTAAGGCACTGAGGCCTTTGAACATACACAATTTTTATAAGATTTAATATCCCTTGTTTCTTATCTTACTTAACCAGTAGTCTTCTTTTCCCACCAAAAGCAGGGACAGATCAGCCAATTAAACCCTTTTTTGTTAGCCCCCTTTGTTCATTTTTACAGAGACAGATAGGTCAAATATCACTGATTAACAGGTGTTGTCTGGTTAACAAGGTCAAGGAGCTGTATGTTAAAAGCCCGCTTTATTCTTTGTTTTTATTTTTATTAAAGTTTAAAGCATGCGTATTGCACACCTGCGTCCTTGGTGAATTCCCAGCATTTTCTAATCTCTATCTGCTAGAAGTTACTTATTATGTTGAAAACTTATTTTATAATAAAGGAAAGAAAATAAACAGGAATATAATCTTTTAAAGTATCAAGGATTTGGGACTATAACTATTTTGTGTTATTAGTAATTAATATTGGGTTAATATAGCTTGCTTTTTATTTCTTTTAATGTTAGTCTTAGCTATTGTGAAAGCTTATAATTCTTTTTACTTGCATGTGTCTGTGCTTATACCATTCAGCTTCTAGCTGGGCTAACAGCCAACTTTTAGCTGACCAAGTTCAACCTTGGCTGCAGCTCTCGGCTGACAACTTAGAGACAGAGAAAAGGATTTTATTGTCCTGCCTGAGTATGAGAACTTGTTCTCACTATTGGCAATTGATACCTATTAGTAATCAATGCGAGCCCAATCCCCATCAGTGGGACTCAGTCTTGTGGGTCTAGCAACCACTGATCCTGAAGCTGAAGGACACTCAGAGGACTATCTTCCACCTGGTAAGGCACTGACTGACTCCAAGATTCTGGTGCCATCAGAAACCCAGGAATTGGCCCCTAAACCAAGATGGCATGTAGCAGCAGCTGTCGAAGTTTGGTTGTGAGGACTGTGGAATTCTCCTGCAGTTAGGACTGCTGGTCTGAGGGTACGATTAAGTTGATAGCCCTTTCCCACTTACACAGGGTCCTTTCCCAGCAGTGTCAGGTTCACCCACCCAAGGAGCCAGGGTCAAAGTTACAAATTGTTTTATTCTTTTCTGTAGGTTGCCTTTCAGATTCTGTACTATTAATGATTCCCTTCACTTCTCTGTTAAATTCCAGTGTTCTCCTTCACTTGGCTTGAGTTAGTTTTTCCTTCATTGCCCCAATTCTTCTGGGCCAGAATCCCACACCAGGCACCTCAATTCAGCCATGTTGGCTGCATCCTTGTTATAGTTTGGATAGGAAATTTCCCTCAAAAACTCCTGTGTTGAACGCTTGATCTTAAGTTCAGTAATATGCAGAGATGGACTTTTGAGAATTTATTAGATTATGAGAAGTCTGCTCTCATCCATGGCTTTAATCCATGGATGGATTCATAGCTCCATGGACTATTGGGAGGTGCAGGGAAACTGTAGTAGGTGAGAGACTTAGTTGAAGGAAGTTGGTTCTTGGGGGTATTCCCTTGGGGACTGCATCTTTCCCCAGGACCCTTCCTCTGTCACTTTGCTTCCCAGCTACCATGAGATGAGCAGCTTTGCTCTGCCATGCCCTTCCACCATGATACCCTGCCTCACCTTAGCTCCAGAAACAATGTAGCCAGCAGACCATGTACTGAAACCTCTGGAACCATGAGCCAAAAGAAATCTTTCCTCCATTTGTTTATTTCAGGTCAAATGTCATCAACAACAAAAAGCTAACACACTACTCTACTGATAGCAATTATGTTGTGTATCTGCTTTATAAAGGCTTCCAGTCTTCCTGCTAATGACCATATCCATTTTATTCTCTTCTAATTATTCTAACCACATTGTGTGTGTGTGTGTGTGTGTGTGTGTGTGTGTGTGTGTGGTGCTGGGGATGGAACCCAGGGCCTTCTACCTCTGGGCCCCAGACCTATTTTGCTTATATTTTTATCTCTAAACAGGGTCACACTAAGTTGCTGACAGCCTCACTAAGTTGCTGACTGAGGCAGGCTTCAAATCTGTGATTCTCCTGTCTTAGAACCTGTGATCCTCCTGTCTCAGCCTCTCAAGTATTGGGATTACAAGTGTACAACACCATGCCCAGCTAGCCACAAAATTAAAAAAAAAATTCTCTCCAATCTTCTGGAAAATATGAAGCAAACTTCCATTTTCTCAATTTATATACAAGTCCCTGGACATGATTTACCTAATAATGTAACCTATACTATACATTTCCAATGCCTCCTTTATCAGATATTTGCATTCATTTCAAATGTACTCGTATGTCCTATAGATGCATAGGTTGATGACAGACAACAAAGATTCAATTTTGTTTCTACATGGAGAATGATCACTTTTTTCATCTCAAAAGAATTAAATGCAACACACTTAAAACTTTATACACATTTCAAGGATAAACTATATGTGAAAACAATGAGTTATTCTTTAATAAAATCCTAGATTCAATTTTATTAGGGCTTTTAATTTATTTTAACCCTTGAAAATAATTTCCAGTGGGATAGTGCTGGCTCTCCTGTCTTCATTTCAGGTACCCTAGGATTACATTGGAAACTTTCTCTACTCATGTTTTGTACTAGTTTCTAAAACCCGGTATTTTACTTCATTTGGAATGTTTGGTAAAAAACATTGGAAATGAAATGCAATACTTTTCCTCCTCCTCCTCCTCTCCTCCTCCTCCTCCTTCTTCTTCTTCTTTTCTTTTCTTTTTGTGGTACTGGGGATTGAATACAGGGGCATTCTACCTCTGAGCTATACCCTCAGCCCTATTTTATTTTTTATTTTGAAACAGGGTCTCACTAAGTTGTGACAGGGCTCACTAAGTTGCTGAGGCTGGCTTCGAAACTGTGATCTTCCTGTGTCAGTCTCCCAACTACTGGGATTATAGGCATGTGCCACCATTCTTTACATTCACAGGGTTTCCTCCATTACAAAAACTTTCATGAAAAAAAATTGTAACATCATACATTTAGAGTTTTTTTTTTTTCAAATGCGAGTTAAATGGCTTTGGGGAAAACTTTTAGTTAGCCTTTTTTTGTCACTGTTACCAAAATACATGACAAGAACAACTTAGAAGATGAAATGTTTATTTGGCTCAAGGTTTCAGAGGCTCAGTCAATATTCAGTCAGCTCCAAGGCAGAAACATCATGGCAGTGGGGTGTGGGGGAGGACAGGTGCTCACTTCATGACTGTTCAAAGAAGAGGGGAAAAGGAAGGAACCAGTGGCAGGCATAGTCCTCAAAGCCAAGCCTGGTGACCTACCTCCTCCATCCACACCCTACCTGACTGTGCCCAGTAAATCCATTCAAATTATGAATACACCAAAGTATTTATCTACTGATGAGGTTATAGCCCTGACTCAATTAATTCACCTCTGAAAAATTCTGCACTGCCTAACACAAGAGTTTTTCTGGGGGACATTCTATATCCAAAATAAAACAAACTTATTTTTTATGCTCAAAGAATTACTCTGTATTGTGAGTTCATGTGTTTGAAAGCAACAGGAAAAAAAAGTTGAATTTTTTGCATTCAGAAGGCTTATTTTCAGTTCAAGTTTTTATTTTTTTAATGTATAAAAAGGTACATTTCAAAGTGTAATATTGGAGAACTTTTCCATTATTTTTATTGATCAGTTGTTTGATGTTTTTGATTGTATCTGGAAGTGAAGGCTTTACACATTTATATTAACAGGGCATTACTTCACTATAAGCGTATTCATGTTTTTGAATGCAATGAAACAGGAGGTTTTACCACACTGTTTTTATTCATAGGTCTTCTCTCCAGTATGACTTCACTAAGGTATTTGAAGGAAAGTGGAAGTACAGACAGCATTACCACATTGTTTATATTCCTAGGGCTCTTCTCCAATATGAGTTCCCTCATGTCTTTGGAGGTAAAAGGAATTGGTGAGGGTTTAACAAGTTATTTAATTTCATAAGGCTCCTCTCCAGTTCATATTTTTGAATGCTTCTAGAACAACTGATTTACCACATTGCTTATATTTATAGGCAAGTAAACATGGAGATTAGAGATCTTGTTCTGAGACAGGATCCCAGCTAAGTCCTTGAAGAAAGCTCTTGCCAGAAGCCTGGAGATGAACCAGAAGAATAAAACCTTTTTCCCAGACCCCCTTCCAAGGTGGACATAGCTGGGACCTTCCATGCAGCTGTAACTGCAAGATAAGGCACATAACTGCTAGAGAAAAGAGAAACAATGTACAGGTTAACTGCTGTTCAGCTTCTGCATCTCCCTTATGCTAGGCAACAGTTTTCCACTCACCCCTCCCTTCTGAAAGTTCCCAATTGTATAAAAATGCTGTATTCCCTAAACTTGGGGCTCTGATCTGAATCTTTGCTCTCTGAGCCTCACCAGTGAAGAAACAACTGCTATATCCTGATCCAGCCTGAGTTTTGTTCTTCACGGACCTGAGTCTCTTGCAACAGTTCCATGGGTCAATTTGCTTGGATTAAGATTCCAGACCCGACACCAGCTGCATGGACTTGAACATAATTATGTTTAACAATCTTCCTAAGCCTCCACTTTCAGTTGTCAATTGGTGCTGTCTGCACAGTTTAAGTAACTTTTATAAAAAAAAGTAATATTTACAGATGAGGAACAATTCTCCAATATCAATTAACCAATAAATTGGACATATTTAGTATATCTATAATTTAATAAAATTTTATAGAGGCTAAACTCACATAAAATAAATTAAAATTTGTAGAGTGAACAATTCAATGGCTTTTAGATCATTTGCCATGCTGTGCAAATATCACTTCTATCACATCGCAAAACATTTTCATCTCTCCAAACCCAGTCTCATGTCCACTCAACAAAGACTCCTTGCTTGTCCTCTAGTCAGTCTCTGACATCTGCTAATGTCATTTCTTTTCCTATTAATTTATCCGTTCTAAATATTTCTCTTTTTTTTTCTTTCTGTTTATTGAGGATTGAACCCAGGGGCATTCTGCCTCTAACCTACATTCCCAGACCTATCTTATTTTATTTTTTTGAAACAGGGTCTTGCTAGTTTACTGTGCCCTGGCCTCAAACCTGGGACCCTCCTGGTTCAGCCAGCCAAGTAACTGGGATTACAGGCATGTGCCACCACACCTGGCTTATTCTATATATTTCAAATAAGTAAAGTCCTACAGTATATGACCTTTTTGTTTGGCTTCTTTCACAAACCATAATGTTTTCAAGGTTAACCACATTATGGCAGGTATCACAACTTCATTTCTGTGAAAGATGAATAGTACTCAGTCATATGACTGCCATGTTTTCATCCATTGATCCATTGATGGGCATTTGGTTTTCATCTTTTGGCTACTGTGAATAGTGCTGACATGAACATACTCATGCATATACTTATTTTAGTCCTACTTTTTAGTTTGTTATATGTTCTTATAGTTGAATTGCTAAATGATGTGATAATTGATATTTATTGAATAAATATTTAATATTTGATACACTACCTCTTCTTACATGTTTAATAAATTTGCTTATATCAAAACTCAACTCAAGGACTAAGGGTGTAGTTAAGTGGTGGAGTGCTTGCCTAGCATTCCTAAGGCTCTGGGTTCAATCCCCAGCAATGCAAAAAGAAAGTAAACAAACAAAAACTGCCATTTATGCCACCTCCTGCTGGGAACCTTCCCTACTTCTTTCTTCCACTCTGGGTTAATATGATTCCCACAGCTCCTTAGGCAATTTTGGACTCAATTTTACCACATGAAAAGGATTATTATCCTTCAGTAGATACCTTCAGTGATAGGCCAGGTAGAACAGAGCAGCCTTTAAGAAGAGTGGACAAAGGATTTGATTATCTCAGCAACAAAGAGGTACACAAGAAAGGCAGGGGAAAGGAGACTGATAGTTTAATTCTTTACTTGAAATTAATTTCAGATTTGCAGAATAATGGCATGAATAAGAGTAATACAAAGACCATCCATACACCCTGTTCCCTGACTCACCTATTTAACATTGCATTCTGTATTTTTTAAAAAATACTATTTTAACTGATCTACAATAACATAAAAATTATACATATTAATGGGGTGACATTTGATGTTTCCATGCATACATGCATTGTGTAATGTTTGAATTGGGTTAAACATGTCTGTCTCCCCAAACATTAATCATTTCTTGATGGTTAAAACATTCACAATCATTTCTTCTACTTCTACAGATTGTACAGTACATCTTTGCCATCTATAGTCACCCTACTATGCAATAGTGCACCAGAACTGCTATCTCTCTCAGTTTTATACCTCAAGACCCCATCCTCTAAATAGTACCATTATGTATTTCCTAAGAATATTGATATTCTCTTGTAAAATTAGAGTACAGTAACAAAGTTTAGTAAATATTAACATCCATACAATGTGATTGCAAAATGCATTTTGAATGGAGGAGTGTAAAACAAAAAGCTTTCTAGTATAAGGAAGCAATTCCTGAAGATGTATGAAAATGAGATGAAACACTCTGGCAGTATTAGCATTCAAGGAATAACTTTTGGAATAAGGTCCTAAATTTCTGATGTGTAGAAGGAAGGAAGAAACACATTACCATAAAAATTCCCTACTTTACTGTTTCTTGAAAAACTGGCCCCACATTCAAAGTTTTCTTCACTGCTCCTAGGACATCCTTATTCCTGAAGCTGTAGATTAAAGGATTCAGCACAGGAGTGAGAATGGTGTAAAATACAGAGACCACCATGTCCTTCTCCACAGTGTGGTAGGATCCAGGGAGCATGTAGGTGTAGACCGCAGCCCCGTAGAAGAGAGCGACCACCATCATGTGGGAGGAGCAGGTGGCCAGGGCCTTCTTCCGGCCCTCTGCTGAGTTCATCCTGTGGACAGTGAGGAGGATGAGTGAGTAGGAGCCTGAGATGACCGTCACAGGAACCAAGAGCATGAGGACACAGCACAGGTACATGAGTGTCTCATAGAGCGAGATGTCTGAGCAAGACAGCTTCATCACGGCAGGGACTTCACAGAAGAAGTGGTGGATCTCCCGGGATCTGCAGAAGGGGAAGGTCATGGTGACAGGAGTGAGCATGAAGCCATCCACTGATCCCAGGAGCCAGCAGCCGGATGCCAGGAGGAGACACACCCTGTGGTTCATGAGGACAGGGTAGCGGAGTGGATGGCAGATGGCCACGTAGC
>PVJS01013363.1:0-42196 GCA_004027185.1 Glis glis | reverse complement strand
TTGCGGAGGGCCTCACTAAGTAGAGAAAGAGAGAGAGAGAGAGAGAGACAGGGAGAGAGCTGAGGCTGGCCTCGAACCTGGATCCTCCGGTCTCCACCTCCCAAAGTACTGGGATTACAAGTGTGCACCACCACGCCTGCCTGAGTCCACACCCTTAATCATAATGGCTCCTCTCCACACCGGAGATGCTTAATGTAAATAGGGTGGGTGAGGAGGACAAAGGTCAGACCCCACTGCCTATCTGTTGCCAGGGAAACTGAGGACTAAGAGGAAGTCCTGCCCTCTACTGTGCCACCCTACCTACCCCCTCCTATAAAAGAACTGCGAAAGCACGCGGACTCTCTTGCTTGCCTGGATGGATGGACGCACACAGGGAGACTTGCTTTCCCTTTCTTGAGATGACCCCCAACCTGTATCCCCACCTTTCTTAAATTAATTAAACATTTGCCTTTTTCTGATGACACACGTTGAAATTCTTATTCATCATGGAAGTCAAGGACCCCTCAGAATTAGCATGTCTCCCCATTACAATATTCTCTAAATGGTATCTGACAAGTAGCTTTCTATTCTAAAGTTGTTTAACATGAAATAACTTCAATTAACTGATCAGTAAATCTTGTTCTTGTCCAGATTAAGATGAAGGACAACTTCATTCACGTCTTTACTACAGCAAGGTAACTAGTGTGGATAATTGTATTAAGTCATAAAATATACAACCAGGAAACACTACAGCTATATGTAGCTGTTATCTCAATAAGCCGCTTAATTTACTGGCAGAGCAAAAAGGAAAAATAAACTGAAAGCTGAATAAGCTTTTATCAATTAAAAAAAGTTTTTAGTTTTCAAGTTTCACAAATATTCACAAGCATTTTTAACTCAGGAGCATAATTATTATAGTTTCTTGTGTGTTCTCTCTATAAAATATAAAGTAACTACCAGAAAAAAATTCCCCAAAGATAGTATGAACAAAAGAAACAAGGGTATGTTTAATAATAGAAGAGTGCAATAGATGACTATTGTGGTTAAAACTAAGGTGCTATAAAAATTTGGCTCAAAGATGAACTTCAGATTTTGTGAATTTTTATGTTGAATATGCTTGGATCAATGGCAGTATAGCATCCATTTGTAAAACAGATGGCTGTAACCCTGATTGTCCTATAATCTTGTTTGTTTACAGAAAGAAATAAAGGAAATTCCAAAAGGCTCAATTAAAGATGAGTTAAGTTGTTGTTTAGTGACCAATCTAGTTTGCATATCATTGCTCTCTCTGACCTCCTGGGCAAAATAGCTAGCAAGCAAGTAAGCAGCCTTTTGTGCTCCTCCATAGTTCTATTACAAAGATGCTTCCCTTTAGTTTACATCTGACTGCAGTCTTCTAAGTATTTTACATATTTTAACTGATTTAATTCACATGTCAACCCTGAGTCAACTTAGACATTCTCCAAATAGCTTTTAAAATACTGGCATTTAAACTTTTTTCCTATAAAGCTTTTTTCCTATAAATCTTTTCTATTGAAGTTACAAGATCACACAGACACTGGCAGGCTTCCATTTTGTAACTTTTGTACATTTGTCTATATGTTCCACTCCCAGATGTACTGGTTTCATGTTTCTCTTTTTGTAAAATCTGCCTAGGAAAAACCAGCCAACCAGATTAGATTGTGAAGTCTTACTCCAGCCAATGGGGGATGGTGCAGTTGCCTATGCATTAGGGGAATAAAAGACTGCACGCACTGCCCACACAGTGTGCTTGCCTACTGGTTTTACTGTGGCATTTGCACCTTTCTGTGCAGAAGTAAATTGCCTTGCAGAGTTAAAACAAACAAACAAACAAACAAAAACAAAAACAAACTTTTTCCTTTGGTTTAAGAAATTAAGATTTTTATGGTACTTAAAAAAAAACACAAACCAGCACCTGGTTAAAATTTCAAGTATGGATATCAATTCCCTGTCTAATTTTATGGTAGTTGGGCAGAGTTGCTCATATATCCAACTGTTTTCCATTATGAATTTGAACTCTAAGGTCACTCTGTTTGCTGGGAAATCAAATATCCTAATTAAGATATTCTAATGTTTTAAAAATAGGTTTATTATTTTGGTGTGGGACATTAAAATCATCTGAATTTCCATTTACCCTCTTTGGTCTTATTATTCAAATCTACTTTGCATCTATGGCTTTGATTTGGAAAACTAATGCTATATAAGCTTTGAACTCCTAATTTGCAAAGTAAAAGAAAAAAAATTAATGATATGGAAAATTTATGACCACAAGATGTCCCCTAGGCTGAACAGAATCCAAGCTGACACGCCTTGTGTCTGTCTACACTTACAGTAGGGGAGGTAGAATTGCAAATCAAATATATCAAAACTTCCAGAGCTTGATAAACAGCCTTTTGTGGAATCTTACTCTTAATTGCCGTGGGAATATATTATACATTCTCAGTAATTGAAATTAAATACTTGGTAATTAGAAATTAGATTTTATTGCTTGTTTAATAAGAAAGAATAAGACCTAATGCTTAAAAAAAGAACAGTAAAATTTCAATATTCATGTCTCAGGCTTGGAGCTAATGGGCATTGATTTAGCAGCAAAGATTTTACTTTGAGGGAAGCTTACACCAAAAGGATGAAAATACATATATTTTAATGACAGTCATTTTTAGTTATGGATAATGAGGGCCTATATGAAGGCATCCTGACTTCCAAGTTTAATGTGCCTCTCACTCTTGCCTCTTGGCTATCTGGACTGCAGTGGATTTTTTCAGGTGATTTCGTATTGCTGCTGCCGCTATGGATGTAGTATGTTTGTAAGCGCTCCGTGGCTTTGACGTGCTTACACGTGCATAATCGCAGTATCTTTACCACCACCTCCAGCTTTTACAAAGCAGGAATACACAGGAGAAAATAAAAACAGGAATGTGTCCAACCATCTGCTTGCAAAAGTCTCATTTGGGGACAGATTTCTTTTGCTTATGGTTATACTATAAGGTAGAGTCAAGTGAGACAGGTATATTTTCAAAGACAGAGCATCGGTATCTAAGAATTTATGCTTGCAAATGACACAAATGGAAGATCTACAAGCCATGTTTAGAATATATATACACATACATATGTATGTATGTGTATATATATATATTTAATTTTGCTGGCAAAGCATCTTGACAATTTTGAATTTAATGCCTTTTAGTAGCCAGGTTGTCCCAGCCTCCCCTCTTTCACCTGGCTTGTGTTTCCTCACTCCTGATTGACCTCCCTACCTCTGGAGGAAGGCTGCCCTGTTCCTAACTCCGGGGGCCTCAAGTCCCATCATGCTTTGTGTGAAGAAGACTCCCAGGAGCATCAGTGTGTAGGCCTTTCTGTAGACACGGGAGCTTCTTACACCCTGGTATGGAGGATAGAGAGACCTGTCTTATTGGGTATGAGCAAAAAAGACTTCAAGGAAGGGGTGAATTCCAAGGTTGGCATTAAAGAATAGGCCTCATTCTGATGGGTTTGCTTAGATTGTCTGACTCAGAAAACAACTGGAAAATTGGAGACATGGTTTGTTTAAAGCTTGAGTAAATCAGGGCTCTACTCGTCCTCCTTAGTCACCAACCCAATTGTTCAAGTCAGATCCTGTGAGTCATCCTAAACCTCTTCTGCCCCACACTCCATTTAGCTGGGAGAGTCTCCTCTGATCTCCCTTTCTAAATCTTTCCCCAGTGTACTCTCCAGTGTACTTCTCCATCCCTACAGACTCCATGATGATCCAGACTTAATCATCTCATGACAAGTAATCTCCCTCTTCTACCTGACACCTTGTACCTAAGAGCCTCCCAGGTCTCTCTGAAGAGGAAGTTCCTTGGCGTGGCATAAAAAGTCTAGGATGGCTTAGCTCCTTCATGCTTCTCCTCCTTACCTCTTGGAATACACAGTCACTGGCGATCTTTCTGGTTCCCTGAATGCATCATTCTGTTCTATACTTTTGGTGGTATTATTCCCTGTGTCTGGAACGACCTTTCTACACTTGGCTGGCACTGTCTTCCTTCCTTCCTGTCAGGGCTGCATCCAGCATCCATCCCCTCCTGGAAGAAGCTTTCCCCCGCTTCTCCTATACTGGTGTTCTTCAATCAGGACACAGCAAGGAAACGCAAAGGTTTTCCAAGAGAATGCGAGACACCCCTTGTGCCCATCTGCACATGCTTTGGCCCATTGCTTTCCTTTAGCTGTTGTCACAGCAACTGACTTCACACAGGGGGAAACTGAGAGCAGCACTGCTGGATGCCTCCCCTCCCCTCTCTCTACCTCACCCTCCTGCTGAGGTTCATCCACTGTGTGAACCTAGAAGAGGACGGGCATCAGCATCTCACAGGGAACCCAAGACCTGTGCACCCTCTCCACATTTAACAGAGCCTTGTGAGGGTCCCCATGGCACTGAGCCCTCCTTCCCCACAGTGGTCACTAACTCAATGACCCTTTGGACTCTTGTTCTCTGATCATTCTTCCCTTCTCCTATTTCTTTTCTAAAAAACCTGCCTGCATATAAACCCTTTATTCCCGCTGTTTTCTGGGTAGTCCTAGGCTAAGACAAAAGATACAAGACCATGGGTATATGTAAAGAATACACACACACACACACACACACACACACACACACACACACACACATATATATATATATATATATATATATATATATATATATTGGGACTGAGGATTGAACCCAGGGGCATTTTACCTCTGAACTACACACCCAGCCCTTTTTTTATTTTTGTTTTGAAGCAGGGTCTCACTAAGTTGCTGACGGTAGCCTCAAACCTGCATTCTTCCTGTATCAGTCTCCCAGGTACTAGGATTCCAGGCATGCGCCATCACACCTGGCTAAGAAACCAATCTTAAGATTTTCTTATGTATTCTTTTCTAGAACCATCCTGCCAGAGAATGTATGTGAAAGGGTGACTAGTCAATAAATGCTTTCAAGCATAAAAGATATTTTTTACTCTTTGTGGGGGGAAGTAGAATAGAAATATGGTTTCATCAAAGACAAAAGAAGAATGATAGAAAAATCTCTGAGGTCTAAGAAGAATTCATTCATGCATTTTAACAAGTGGATGACAATGGGCAATGAAAGAATGAGGCACCATTTTTATTTTTAAATGTCAATATTGCTGAGCATGGTGGCGCATGCCTGTAATCACAGTACCTGGGAGGCTGAGACAGGAGGATTGCAGGTTTGAGCCCAGACTTAGCAACTTAGCGAGACCCTCAGCAACTTAGTTAGGCCCTGTTTCCAAATAAAAAATAAAATAGAGCTGGGGATGTGGCGCGGAAGTAGAACACCCCTGGATTCAATCCCCAGTACCCCTCACACACGTACACAAAGTTAATATTAACTACTTGCCAGAAATTGCATTATTTTTCAAAACCATTTGAACTCAGGATAAAAAGTTTTGAATGTCAGTTCTGAATTATGCATGGGATCACATGGTTTACAAATATGAGCAAAAATCTGACGACCTTGTTCTGGACCAGGGGTTCAACCAGGGCTCACATTGGAAGCATCTAGGGAACTTTGAACATACTGTTGCTTGGGTTTTACTGAGATATTTCAATTGGGTTGGTTCAGGGTTGGGCTCAGAAATGTTTTTTTGTTTTTAAACTTAGCCATAAAAAACAAAAGAAATCCTGTCATTTGTGGCAATGTGGATAGAACTGGAGGACATTATGTTAAGTACTAAGCCACACAAAGGAAGACCAATACTGCACGTTCTCACTCATTTGTGGCATCTAGAAAAGGTGATCTCATAGAAGGAGAGAGCAGAGGCTGGGCATGGTGGCGCACGCTTGTAATCCCAGTACTTTGGGAGGCGGAGACCAGAGGATCCGGGTTCGCGGCCAGCCTCAGCTCTCTCTCTCTCTCTCTCTCTCTCTCTCACTCTCTCTCTCTCTACTTAGTGAGGCCTCCGCAACTTCGTGAGACCTGGTTTCAAAATAAAGTATAAAAAATAGGGCCGGGGGTGTAGCGCGGAGGTAGAATGCCCATGGGTTCAATCCCCGGTACTGCAAAAAAAAAAAAAAAAAGAAGAGAGCAGAATAGTGGTCACTAGCTGCTGCGAAGGGTGGTAGGTAGGGGGACACAAAAGTTAGATAACAGGTACTGAAATATGGTTAGAAGGGAGGGATAGTCTACAGTAATTTGTGATCTATCTCAAAATAACTAAGCTGAGTATGGTGGTGCACACCTGTAATCCCAGTACTTGGGAGGCTGAGATAGGAGGATCACAGGTTCAAGACCAGTCTCAGCTACTTACCGAAACTCTTAGCAACTTAGTGAGATCATGTTTCAAAATAAAATAATAAAATAAGGCTGGGGATATAGCTCAGAAGTAGAACTCCCCTGGACTCAATCACCTCCCACCCAGAACAAAACAAAACAAAACAAACCCAAAAATCTAGAAGAGACTGAAGTTTCCCAAGACATAGAAGTGATAAATATTTGAGATGAAAATGTTAATTATCCCAATTTCATTATTACACATTGTGTACATGTCTTAAATTATCATACTGTACCCCATAAAATATACAAAGATATTCTAAATTCAAAATTAAAATTTTAAAAAAGCCTAGCAAGCAAATCTATGTATAGCAGGGATGAGATCGGCTGGTCCAATCTCATCCTTTTCGTACCCTCTCACCATATTGTGCAGAAATGTGGTTGGGCTAACCCAGATGCCAGCGGGAATCAGGTAGGAGCCACAGGTGAGTCTAGTGGATCAGGCTGGGAACTGGGATGCATCTGGGAGCACGTGCCCCTTACACAGGAAGCAGCCCGGTCTTCATACACTCCCAGAAAATGGGCCCAGAGATGCCAAACATGCTGCTATTTTAAGGAAAGCAGGAAATCCAGTTTCTTTAAAATGTGAAGTTAGCTGATTTTTTAAAACATTGCCTAAGGCTTTACTCAGTGGCTATTTAATTCTTTTAAAATGCCACTGTAGGCCTTGTCTGCCAGCCCTCAGAACCAAGTAGAGTGGTGCCCATGGACCAGCCGGCAACATCCCGGGAGAGCTTTGCCACCTCACCTGCGGGCTGTCCAGTGCAGGGACCCGCTATCACATGCTTTTACTTGTACTGACACTTGTGGACGGGAGGGAGGAATTGTGTACGTATAGAAATGTTCTTTATAAGCTTCTGTGAAGGATTCTCAAAGAAAATCAGATAAGATGATCCACCACATCCCTCAATAACTTACTTAATTATCTCACTCCAAAGCTATACAAATTGCCTTCCCTCTTTGTTCTTTATGGGGAGAGAAAATTATTTCTCTGTTATCCTAGGAAAGGCAAGAGACTATTAGGAAAATAAAATCTGAATTTTCCAAAGCAGATTAAAGTACAATGAATGCTACAAAAATGGGACGTTTCATTTGTTTATGTGAAAGATTAATTCAGAAATATGAAATAATTCTGGATACTTTCAATTTTACTTCAAGACATCATTTGACACTTGAAAGTTGAGAAATTCAAAGGAGGCTAAAACTATGATCAAGGAAATTGAACAATAATATGCTCTGCAAATGTTTAAGAAGCTAGAAAAATCTACCAGAACCATTCATCCATCATAATAAAAAAGAAATAAAGACTTTGTTTATTGTTTAAAATTGCATATGATAAAGATTTGGGATTTAATGAAACTGATTTTTACCCAGTATGTTTTATATCCTCAGTTAGAATGTCAGTCCATCCAGTTTATCAATATGTTGGCTTTTATACATTAGTGACTCACCCAGAAGTTGAGTGGCTGATGTATGGCCAAACAATGGTCAGTGGGAATTCTTGTTCTGAGATATTTTATAGAGTTATTTATTAAGGTTTTCTTTTCTTTTTTCCTTACCTTCATTGGCCTGATAATCTCATATAGAAACTCCATATAACAAACTCCACATAACAGTGCCGTAAATGACGTAACTGTTTTAGCTTGAATGGATGCATAAATCATGCTTCATGTAACTGTTGTTTAACTTATTAAAGTGGGAGCTACAGGCAGAAGGATCCAGTTCATTTTTTTGTGCAATGTGCCTTGCGGTATCAAATCATCAGTCTCCTAGTGTGGTTGGGTCACAGTGTACAGTTCCGTACCCCTTTTTTCATCAGATGACTTTCATGGAGCACCTCCTTTGTGTGTTCAGAAAGGCTCAACTAGGTATGTAAGAGACTCAGTTTCTATAGGCTTCTTAAAAGTTCTGATAAACTTTGAAATTCATTTATATGTTGGAGGAGGGGGCATGGATAGCTCTGGCAAATTATTATGTCAGAATAATAAATTAAAAGCCAGGCGTGGTAGTGCACACCTGCCGTCCCAGCGCTTGAGAGGCTGAGACAGGAGGATTGCAGTTTCGAGGCCAGTGCATGGTAACTTAGACCCTGTTTCAAAATAAAAAACAGGGCTGGTGGGGTAGCTCAGAGGTAGGACACCCCTGGGTTCAATCCCCTGTAACACACACACACACACACCTAAAAAATAATGAATTAAGTAAGTAGTGTCTGTTAATAAGTTTTTCTCAAGAAATTATTTCATGGTCAGCTATGTGATAAATAACTTTTTAATTTAGCTTAAAAGGATCCATGCCCATCCCATTCCAGCTCAAGAAATTAACAAAAATAAAATTTCCCTACAAACTGCATGTGTTGGAATAAAGGCTAAAGTAAAAAAAAAAACTTAAGCTGAAACTCTCTTGCATGCATGGATATTACAAAAATATCTTTGTAAAATCAAGGTCAGAACCTCCATCATTTCTCCTTATTTCTGCTTTTCCTTCATCTGACTTTGGGTTCAACTGAGCTGGACAGCTAGTTTGCTGTTATCTGCCCAAGGCTACTTGCCCTAATGTGGAGAAACTCCTAATTCTCAGAGTCAACGGGAAGAATAATTTATAATTTATTACTGTATCCCATGAAATTACAAATAAAATGTTAAGACAATGTATAATAAAAGATGTCATTTCATAATATTTGTAAAAGAGACATTGAAAAACACATGAGTCAATCAATATCTTAAATGTTGTATATGGTGTCATCACAGGACTATTTCTTATGTCAACCCTCCATAAAAATTAAAGATTTATTATTAAAATGTAGGTCTTTTAAGATACTTCACTAGGGAAGCTAGAGTAATTCCATGAGAGACAGAACGCTACTAGTCTAATTTAATAAAAAGAGCTTATATAATGGAGAGCAGTGTTTCTCCAGGTGTCATCTGTGGTTTTGTATGTGTGTGTATATCTGTAGAACAGAAATATTACGGTACTTGCTAAAAATGCCGGTGGCTGGGTACTAGCCCAGACCCACCGAATCTCAGCGTTTGCATTGTAAGCTGCCCAGATGAACCTTACCATAAAATATGACACCCAGGTGAATGGATGGCTGGAAGTACCTCGGTGGTCACTGTCTCAGGTGGTAATCTTTTCTCAAGAGAAATCCAGGGTGATGGACGCAAATGTTCTCAGTTATATGAAAGGGGATGTGTATGTAGGTGGCAAAACCCACATTCTGCTGCCACCCATCCTTGTGGCCCTCCAGCCACGCATGCCACTGCAGCAGCTGAGCCTCCCTGGGAGTCTCGCCTCCTCCGGCAACGTTCTCACTCTTGCAAGTAGGGCACCTTTACTCTCCCTGCCCTTTACCCACTGCTCCTGCATCTCAGTGATGCCTACCATTGATTTTGCATTTATCATTTCCAGACACATAGATTATCATCCCATGAACTGTAGTGTAATCGTCACAGTAACCCCAGAGGTACACGTTATACTCAAGCTCATTTTGCAGATGAGATGACTGAGGCTCAGATAGGCTATGGGATCTTGGAAAAACTGAGAAAGTAGAGGAAAAGAGACCTGAACCCTGTTCTCTCTGCAGCCACCCTACAGGGCTGCGGCCACGCAAACATTTGCTACTTGGCTTTCTGGACAAGAATGTGGAGAGCTTTGGTTTCTAAAACGTTAGCACTGCTAATGGGAAAAAAAGATGGCCTAGTTCTTTATTTACTTATCCCCTACAAGCTTTTACGCATGATTTTAATATCAAAGGGAGGATATTAAATCTCACTCAAGTGAATTATGATGAGCACTAACTCTCAGAGTAAAAAAAAAAGTCTACTGAAACCAATGAGTAGATATGTGCTGTATGTCTTTTGTGGAAAAAAATTGCCATTAAAAAGATAAATGGTACAGGTGCCAGTGAGAGACAGTACATTGTTAAAGCATTAACTTGAATCAGAAAAAAAGAAAAAAGAAAAGAAAAGAGAAAGCAACACCATCATAGCTCTTCTTTTCTTAATGAATTGAATCCTGGCTCGAGACATAAAGCTTTCTTTTACTTTTATCTCCCCACTCTCTCACTTAGGATCTAATTTACAGTGAATTCATAAGAAAATAAAACTTAAGAACCAAGTCTTAAAAGGTTTTCAAGATCTCAAAACGGAATTTGGAATTTTAATAGTAATCAATTCCTGTGACTGCCATTATCAGAAATCTGAATTGCCTTCGTGTTGCTTCTAAATTTAGAGGTTCAACGATTATTTGTTCTTTTAAAGATTTCAATAAGAAGGAGTCACGGGTTTAATAAGCCAGTGGAAATATTTGCAAATTGATACACTTACTGAAATGGCCAGAAATCTGGTGCAGATGTGGGTGGCGCTGTCATCAGACCTCAGGCGACCTGTATCCCGATCCTGTTTGTAGCATCCGTTAAGTTAACCCTGTCCTTGTTGGCTTTTTACGACCACGGTTTGAATCTCTACCTGATGATTCCGTGTAGCTTGGTTATCTTTTGATTCTTGGAATAATGTAGAACTCATTGTGATATCAGTGCAGCAGACTAGAAAATGCTTTAGAAGGATGTCAGACTCTGTGCTGCTGTAAACTGCACTAGGAATGGACAACATTGAGCACATATGGTGGGAGAATAGTAGAAGAATAATAGTAAATGCCCACCTTTCCTAATTTTTCCTTTATCACGTACTTAATGGAACATGAGTCTATTTCTATAGCGAGCTGTTCCTAGAACAGAGATACATATTTTTATCTCATCCCCCTTTATTTGATATCTAAATAGCATCATAGTGACAGATCTGTAAACTACACTGTGGTCTAATTTAACATCTGGAATAACATACTGTTTCCCCTGAATCTGTAATATTCCGTATACAGCCAGCCTGAAATCTTGGTTCATACATTGTTGCAAACAGCATTGCTAATTATAGAAAAATGGAATATCACTCAGGGTACCACACTGTATATCCAGCTCAGAGGCTCTTTTGGGAAACGATTAAATGGATGGAGAATGTGGATTTTAGCAGCCATTTGTAAACCTTATTCATTTGCTCAACAAATATTGTCTTGCCAGACGTGAATTCCCTGTCCATGGAATGGACTACTGGCGTGAGAGGAGATATTGAACAAGAGATTTCCAGTATGAAGAATTTTATAAAAGCAGTACAGGGCTCTGTGGGAGTTGCCAAAAGAGGGGTCCATTCATGTAGATTGAAGGGACGAATGAGTAGAGGAAGGCGCGGGAAACTTCCCCCAGGGAGGTACATTTATTAGAAGTCTGAAAAACAAGCAAAGGACAAGCCAAGCACTTGAAGACCATCTCCCGTGCTTCTCTTTTAGGACTTTTAATCTTCAAAATGGCTCCACTTTGGTGGATTTACACTACAACCGTACTAGTCTTCTTATACTTTCTCCAAAAGGACAATCTCTCTCTCGGCTAAAGAACTTCACATAAGCTCTCCCATCTGCTTAAAAGGGTTTCCCCACATCTTGGTTTCTTTTATTTTCAAAGTTTACTATTTATCATCTTGTAAACACAACTTCATGATAACGTGATGTTTCCTACAACATTGTTTCCATCTTTCAAAATCTTATTTTTGATTGAGGATACTTGAATGTGCCCTGTTTTATTGATTAATTTTTTCCTTAAGGTGAACAGAAACTTAAAAACTGTATGTGTGGCAGGGTAGGGGTGGTAAACTATATGTAAAAGTTTAGTTTAACAAAACCAAAATATTTTAATACATGAACCTATAATTAAAATATATTTCCCATGTTATAACTCTATGGTAGAGCATATACCAACACCTGGAACATACCCCTGGTCAGTTGAGATCAGAATTTGGGGGTGAGTGGGACTTGAGTGTCTGTATTTTTTAGAAATCTCCCCAGTTGACTCTGATTCTCTGTGTGGATGGAGAATGATTGTAATATGTAAATTAAATCCTTTGACAATCCCAGGAGTGGTGAGAGACTCCTATATAGTGACTTGGGAGAAAGATAAGACTAAATAGAAACCCTCTTAATGCCAGGATGAGACAGCACATGCCAAATAGCTTTTTCTGAAAGAAAAGAAGCAGAAGGTAAAGAAATAAAAGATAAGGAATTTGGACTTGGCCCACCGAATTGAGAAGTCATCATCACAAATCCGGAAGGGGATTGAAGGCTGGAGTTACTGGGGCCGGGGTATGATTTATAGCAGATTCATGCTATGGCAAGTTGAGTGAATGACAAGTTGAAATAACACCTCTCAAGACCGATTGATATTAGAAAGGGAGGAAAGGTCACACCAGTGTAAGTAAGAGATGACTGGAAGATTTTCTAAGGCCTTAGTTAAAGGAATGACTCAAGAAAAGGTTGATGATTAAACGTTGTGGGAAGAAACACATTGGAATTCATATGACTGGGGGTGAAAGTAATTTGAAAGTGATTTTGGGGACTTTCACTAGGAAGGGAGCTAACATATTGGTGGTTCCCATAATGAACTATGGAAGCTGATCGTTAGGTGTATAAGGGAGAGGACCAGAAAACTAGGTACCAAATTTAGTTTAAGTCTGTAATGGAGCATCTAGTCCCATAATATTTGGGCAGAATTCTAAGTGGGTAAGATCTGAGTATGAAAAAACAGGCAGCTAAGTAGGTCATTGTTTTTTAAAAAGTGGGCTAGTAATTAAAATTATTTACTTTTTCTTTGTGGCCCTGGGGGTTGAACCCAGGGGTGTTCTATCTCTGAGTTACACCCCTAGCCCTATTTTATTTTTTATTTCGAAGCAGGGTCTCAGTTGCCGAGGGCCTTGCTAAGTTGCTGAGACTGGTCTTGAACCTGCTATCCTTCTGTCTCAGCCTCCCAAGTACCAGGATTATAGGCATGCTCCACCATGCCTGGTAAAATCATTTACTTTTTACTTATGTATTTATTCCCCATCATGTTTTCAAAAGAATTTGAGGTAGCTAAGGAGCTGATTTTTTTTTTTTTTTGAGGTACCGGGGATTGAACGCAGGGGTGTTCTACCTCCGCGCTACACCCCTGGCCCTATTTTTTATACTTTTATTTTGAAACCGGGTCTCACGAAGTTGTGAAGGGCCTCACTAAGGGGGGGGGGAGAGAGAGAGAGAGAGCTGAGGCTGGCCGTGAACCCGGATCCTCCGGTCTCCGCCTCCCAAAGTACTGGGATTACAAGCGTGCGCCACCACACCCGGCCCTGATTTTTTTTAAATATACTTTTATTAGTGCATTGTGATTATGCATCATAATGAGGTTGAGAGTGACAGGAATATGCATTCACACAGCACTTGGTGTGTTTCCCTCCCGATCCCACCCCACTCCCCCACCTGCCCAGACATGCTATTGAAATGGCATTGTTAATTCCATATATGCACATAGCATTGTTTGAATTGTTTGCTTTGTCAAGTTAAGAAGCTGATTTTAATGATTACAATGATCCACGAACACAAAGAATAAGTAATAAACATGATGGTGGCTTCAAGAGTAAGAAATGTATTCATTTTTTGAACCTGCACAAGGAGCTTTGCCCTTCTGACATTTAGAACTCCAAAATACTATATTCAGCACTGAAATCTTAATGATCTTCATGGTGCAGTCAACCCTCTGAATGTTGTCATGTACAATACAATCCTAAGCTTCGGAAATAAATGGAGGGGAGGGTAATGAAGCTTGTACGATGTCGAATGAGTGAACGTCTGATTAATATTGAGTCACTTTCATGCCCTCTGCTGCCTGCCTTCCTGCCTAATGGTTTTATCTGCAGTAGCTTGGGATGAGAATCAAATCTGTTTAACAAGTTTCTGGCATGGATTATCCTGTCGGGTTTGCTAATGAGTGTATTTCCTCAACATTAAGGAATTCTTCTCACTACAAAGATAGCAGTCTAATTTTGATTTAGTTCAGGTTGATTGCCATTTTGCTCTGATACATGGGAGGGATCCAGGCTGTTTGGACATCCGGGTGTTTTTGGAACATACATTCTTACCACAATAATCATTGTAGACTTTAGTATGTACCCTATTTATTATGGTCTGTGTGTAGTTTTTAAAACATGGAGAATGACGGGAAAGTCCTATTGGTTTTCTTTTTAAATAATTCAGTTTCCAAGCTAGTTTTAGTTGCTGTGATACCCTTATGCTTAAGTAATTTGAGAAATAAATCCGTAGTAAAGGTATTGTTAATTAAAAAAATTGGTACAGGAGAGAGCAGTGTTTGTCATTGTTAGAGAAAAGCACAATATTCATTTGTAACAAATGATCGAATGATGTGGGAGGTAGAAAGTTGAATGGTTTAAATGTTTTCTCTCATAGGTGGAAGCTAGAAAAAATAGGAAGAAAAGGGACTTCAAATGAAGTCCTCAGTCAAATGAGGAGAGAAACCAGGAGAACAGTAGAAGGGGATCAGGAGAGGGAGGTGGAGAGGGGAAAACTGAGTATTCAGGAAGGAAACAGTTCTTTGTTTTTTTTCTTTTTTCTTTTTTTCGTTTTTTTTTTTTTTTGTGGCACTAGGGATTGAACCTAAGGGCATTCTACCTCTGAGCTACATCCCCAGCCCTATTTTTATTTTTATTTTGAAACAGGGTCTCGCTAGGTTGATGAGAGTCTCACTACTTGCTGAGGCTGGCCTCAAACCTGTGATCCTCCTGGCTCAGCCTCCCAAGTACTGGGATTACAAGCGTGCACCACCATGCCCAGTGTAGGAAACAGTTCAAATAAGGTTATGTCCATACGAGGCAATCTCACTAACATGTATGGGAGGGAGGAAGGGAAAGGGGGGCAAGTATATGGAGGGAAATAAACCAAGCCATGTGTGCTTATATGTTTAGTTTGCATCACTTTTTTTTTTTTTTTTTGGTGATACAGGGGATTAAACCCAGAGGCATTCTACCTCCGAGCTACAGCCCTTTTTAAAATTTTGTTCCAAAGCAGGATCTTGCTAGGTTGCTGAGAGTCTCTCTAAGTTGTAGAGGTTGGTCTTGAACCTGTAATACTCCCATCTCAGCCTCCCAAGTACTGGGATTACAGGCGTGCACCACCATACCCAGCTTGTTTGTGTCACTTTGAATCTTATTATGATGTATAATTACATTGTACCAATAAAAGTACTAAAAAAGATAATCGAGACTAATTTAAGAAAGATGAATAATTTAAGAAAGTTTAAAGCTTTCCGCATTAAGACACATGGCTGTGGTGGGAGCCAGAAGGCAGTTCGCCATTCCTTCCCTTTGGAGCTCCCTTCTTGCCACGTCCACGGCAGACACTGCCTGAGCGCCTCTCCACACCTCTCTCTTGACCCCACCTCTATGTCTATGTGGTCCCCAGGCACCTGTCCTTCCCCAAGTCTAACCCGTCTCTGCAAAGAGTACCATTGCACATTCAGTTGCTTAAGCTGGAAACCCAGGACCGTGCCCTCTCGCGCAGCCCCACTTTCCTCTGACAGTAGTGCCGCAGCTGCTCCTTGCTGGAAAATAGACTTTCAAGGTTTTCACGCTTCCTCCCATTTCCACTGTTACCCTCCTAATCTAGGCCACCCTTGCGGATTGCTTGAAAATGGTGCAGTATACTTTCCTTCCCCTCGCCTTCCACCTGCAAATTGCCCCAGTTCATTCACTGAAACCCTAGCGATCTTTTCAAAACACGGTCAGACCATACCGCTCACTCTCCTCATTTCACCCTTTTAATAGCTTTCCACTGCACTGAATTCTTTCCCATAGCCCGCAAGTCCCTGTATAACCAGGCCCTGCTTACATCTCCAAATTCCTCTCCAGCTGTCCTGTCTCCTGATCAAAAGCCTCTAGCTCGGGGGCTTCTTTCCTGAACTCGAACCTGAGAACATGCTGTTCCCTCTGCCTCCAGTGCCTTTCCCTTAGATCTCCTATGGTGGCTCATCTGCTCCTTAAGCCTCAGCCCCAATGTTTCATTTTCAGTCGGGTCTTTATTTCAGATCCCAGATAGATCTGCCTCTTTATTCTCCACTCAGCATCTTTTCTGTACCCTTCCAAACCCTTTCTCTGTTTTAATGAGATACTTAACTGTTTACATCTGTGTCGCCTGCCTCCACTACTGGCCTCTTAGCTCTCAGAATACAGCGATCCTGTCCGTTTCATTTATCCCTGTGCATCTCTTGTGTACACAGCGTCCTATCGGAGGCACTGAAGAAATCCCTATTGAATGAATGAAGGAGCAAACAGCATCAGGGTCAGACTGATACCCCTGGGGGGCGAGATCTTGGAGAAGGGCTGTAGATAGAAGTTAAAAGTCTCATTAATGATTTTTCTAACTAGCAACACTGATTTGTTTCTGTTTAGTTTTTATCTAGAGGATAAGGTGAGATAACACATGTACTAAAACAACTAAAATGAAGATACTCCGAAGGCTTTCTCCTACACGTTGCTCCCCCTTGCACATCCATTCTCCCCTTTCCCTGCTCGCCTTAAACATTCCAGCAAGTGACAAAAAAGTAGTCACTGTGGCAGGGCTGTGTGCAGGGTGTTTGTGCAGCAATCCCTGCACTTCTCCCCCCTCCTTCATTTTTATTTGACAAATAGTAGTTGTCTATTTCTTTTGGGGTACAAAGTGATATCATAATACATCTATACATTATGGAATGATCAAATTATAGTAATTAGCATATCCATCACTTCAAATATTTATCGTTGCTTTGTGTTGTGAACATTTAAAAATATTTCCTTTTACTTATTTGGAAATGTAGGATGCATTATTATTAACCATAGTCGCTTAGCTGTGACAACCTGCTTCTCTTGGAATTTTTTTGGGGGAGAGGGGTACAGGGGATTGAACCCAGGGGCATTCTACCTCTAAGTTATACCCCTGCCCTATTTTATTTTTTATTTTGAAACAGGGGCTTGCTAAGTTGCTGAGAGTTTTGCTAAGTTGCCGAGGCTGGCCTTGAACTTGTGGTCCTCCTGTCTCAGCCTTCCAAGTACCAGGATTATAGGCGTGTGCCACCGTGTACTGCCTGCATCTCTAACAGCACATTCCCAGCAGTGGGTAGGTCCTAACCCACCACTCCATAAAAGAGTCCCCATTCTCCCTAGTCCTCGAAACTGCTGCCCCAGGAATATTCTGGAAGTGCTGTCTCCTATTTGCTCCCAGAATCCTTTGGTTCCATCTTGCTGCCTTGGGTTGAAGAGATAACACCTTGGACTTAATTTTTGTGCCTAAACTCCCTTCGGATTAATTCTTAAAGCTGCTTACCTCACCTCTAGACCCCACGTTTGCTGGCGGCGCTGCAACCTCAGGGACCAGCCTTTCTCCCTCTGTGGCCTGACTCTGCCCTCTGGAGCTCTAGCTCAGTGAAGCCCCCACACTTCCCTCTGACTAGCCAGAGTCATGCACACCGCGCCACCACGCACTTGCAGATGGTCGCTTGCGATTCCATTCATGTTTCCTGCATTAGTTATTATACTCACTTCCCTGGCTTCCTGGCCTGCCTGAACTTCTTTATGGCTCCTCGAGTTCTTTTTTGTTCTCTGTCCATGGTGATTGTGACCTTATTTTCACAAAGGAGACAACTTTAGGAGTGTTTTCTTTTTTCAGAATTGGAGGTAAGGCTTACCTCCATAAATATTGTACTTGCGTCGGCAGCAACTCTAGGTCTCTCTTTAAATCGTTTTGTGGATGATTATGGTTGTATTTTAAATCCGTAAGTCACTATTGCTTGAATTTACCGGCCATGGCTGATTTTGAAACTAGATTTGTTGTGTTGGCAAGATAATAAATATTAACTATTTGCCACTGAAAAGGACAAACCTTCAGAGGACAGCATGGCTCATGATACATCGACAGTGGGTTCATGGTATCAAATCACATTTATTTATCTTCCTCCTTCCATACTTTCCTTTCTTCCTACTCTCTCCCTCCCCTCAGTGAGAGTTTAAGATGGTTAACTCAGATCATAATGTATATGCCATTCTACTAAAATGTTTTGTAAAGATTATAAATTCCACATATTAGATTTCTACTGAAAAATACTTATGTGAATAGTATGTAATGTTTAGGATCTTATAGTCAGACTTCTCTGAAATCATCCACATTATAGTTCATTATTATATTAATTACAAAATGCTTGCAGTTTTTCTTTTCTGGGAATTTATACTGTATTGGACAGGGTTCTCTAGATTAACAGAATACACAGAATGAGTATATTTGAAAAAAGGGATTTATCAGATGGGCTTACAGTTTGAAGCAACGTAGTCCTAGGTTCTGACTCCACGTGGAGAGTCAGAGGAACCAGTAGCTGGTCGAGCGGTCTAAGAGCTGGAGTCTTAGGATCGGAGCAACCACCAATTCAGTCCCAGTCCAAGATGTGAAGATCAAGAAGCTCTTTGGAGAAAAGCGAAACCGGCGGCTGACGATCTCAGGCGAGAGCAGATGGGTTTTTCCTCGGATAGAGTCACACGCACTCTACGTGGCTTCTCCCTCTTTATCTAAGTCCGCACCTATCAGAATCCTGCTGCCTACATTCAGGGCAGGGCTTTCTCTTTAATCTGCTGTTACACACCCAAAATCACATAATATTGGGTGTGTCATGATCAGGTCAAGTTGACAACCTAGACTGACTATCACATATACTTTTATCCTATAAACATAATGGGAGCTTCCTTTTCACATGGAGTGTGAATACAGATATTCATCCTGATTGCTGGTAAACTTTTGTATGCTTTACTTTTCTTCCATATTTGTACATCAAAGCCATCTGAGTCAGGCCATGTAGAACCCATTCTTTTAAAAAGAGCGAGAGAGGAAGGCTGTGTGCCCAAGACAGAAAGGAGAGAACAAATATGAACCTCATGGCATCAAAATAAAGTGAATTCCGTGGCTACAGTCAAGAGGTGTTTCTGCATTAGAGGTTATCTCTCTGTAAAGGCCACAAAACTTGCTCCAACTTCTTTAATGTGGAGGATGAATCAGAGCAGAAAGGGAATCTCTCTGAATGAACCATCACAGAATTTTTTAAATCATAGAATTATTGTTAAGTGGGCACAGTTCCCTGCTGCTTCTGTGGCAGTGGATTTATGGAGTCTTTATCCAGGGGAGTTTGAACATTAAAATGACTAAAGTGTAAGAGAGAGGGAGGGAGGGAGGGACAGAAGAATATGAATATGAATTTGTGTGTAAAGGGAAGATTTGTACAGTGTTTTCTTTCAGGCTGATAGTGACCTGAGTTCTACTCTAATTTCTAGCATGAACTTCACAGGCATCTCACCTCTTTATGGCTTTGTTTTCTTACCTGTCGTGGGGATAATAGTCACATCTGTTCTACCTCCTGCACAGGTTTGTGGTAAGAATAGAATGAAATGTTAGATGTGGAACTCTTCTGAAAGCATGAAATGGTCTTTGTTGATAAAAGGTCATATTACCCAAGCATCACATTCTTACCTTTGCAGAATTAGAGATAAGTGAGCCGAACATTTGCTTTTGGATTTTATAATTGGGATAATTTATTCAAATTATCAAATACAATTTAGTAGTGTGGGCTTAAGAGTCAAACAGTTTAATAGAGTATGGTTTTGAAAGTCAAACAGATTCATCTTTATATCCAGAACCCTACCTGTCACTTACTCACTTACTAGTTGTCAACATTGGACAGTGAATACAATTCTTTGAATTCTCCTGTGGCAAATATAAGGAGTCAGAATTGCCCAAATGAATTAAGGGTCTTTGCATAGTATTAAACACAATGTAACTACTTAATAAATATTAATAGTGGTACTACTGCTAGGATAATTACTGATATTTTCAGTTGTGGGTTAATTTTTTCACTTTGGTTAAGAAGCTTGGAAATCATAGAGCTTTTATAATTAGGAGCATGATTTTTTTTTTTTTTTTTGGTTGTTGTTGTTGTTTGGTACCAAGGATGGAACCCAGGGGGCATTCTACCTCTGAGCTACAACTTCAGCCCTATTTTATTCTTTTATTTTGAAATAGGCTCTCACTAAGTTGAGGAGGGCCTCACTAAGTTGCTGAGGCTGGCTGTAAATCTCTGATCCTCCTGTCTCAGCCTCCCAAGTACTGGGATTACAAGCATGTGCCACCATGCCCGGCTAGCATGATTGTTTTAAAATGTTAGTTATTTAAACTGGGTGTGGTGGCACGCGCATGTAATCCTAGCATTTGGGAGGGCGAAACAGGAGGATAGCAGGTTCCAGGCCAGCCTCAGCAACTTAGCAAGACCCTGTTTCAATAAAAAATAAAAAGGGCTGGGAGTGTAGCTCGGAGGTAGAATGCCCCAGGGTTCCATCCCCAGTGCCACCACCAAAATAAAGGTTAGTTATTTTTTTTTAATTCTCAATACATATGCTATCTTTCTTCAAGAAGATCCAAATTATCTAATGTATTAAGTACTAATGTAAAATAATAATTGGGGATAAAAGTGAACCAAGTTCATCAGAGGAGATGCTCTGCTTCCTAAGACATGTAACAGGGCTAAAATTGACTCTAATTTTCTGGAAACAGGTGGCTTGGGTGAATTAACCAAGTCACCTCTTCAGCCAAGAGAAAGTGTACCCACTGGGACCTATAGGCAGAGCGATGCTAGTAGAGAATCATGTTACTTTCTTGCCTTTGAATTCAAACAAATTTCAAAGGTAAGGTAATTTATCCCAGAGACTAGGTTTGAGAATCATCTGGACAATCGGTTTGTTCTAAAATGATTAATTTGGTGATCAGTTTTAAAATCAAGCCATTGCAGTAATTGAAGGGCCAATGCATGCCGTATGGTGATAGCCTTAGCTACCGGGCTTCAGAGGAGTGACAAGGCCACAGCATCGAGTCTCTGCCTGAAGGAGGGCTGCTCAGAGTGGTTAGGAGCTTAATGGACGTTCATAGAATCATCACGTTGATCTTGTTGGAAACAAGTGAGTTCTAAGAGGTCTTAATTACACAGTGCTTTGAAAGGTAAAATAAATGAAGAGGCTTAGAAATGTCGAATGGCAGCTAGGCATGTAAACATAAGCCACATGTTTTCTTCTCAGTAGTTGCTCTTTGGCAGGTTGGGCAACTAAACTTCAGAAATGGAGTCAGTTCTTAATAGATCAAGCCACATAGTTCTTACATTCTGAAATGTGATATGGTTGGTCTTTTTATTCGTTACCATACTTTACACAAAAATACTTAATGGTACTGCAAAGTGCTTTACGGTACTTCTGTGAACACCCTACAGTTCCACGTCTATGACTCAAAAGAAGGAACTTACAGGGTAAGAATTCGAGCTGAGCCCTTTTAGAGACTGGCCTATTTTAAGTTAGGCTCATAGTTGAATGGGAGACTTTTTTTTTTGGTACTGGAAATTGAACCCAGAGGCATTCTATCTCTGAGCCACACTCCCAGCCCTTTTCATTTTGAAACAGGGTCTTACTAGGTTGAGACCCCGGGAGTCTCATTGAGTTGCAGAGGCTGTCCTTGAACCTGTGATCCTCCTGTCTCAGCCTCCCAAGTACTGGAATTACAGGCGTGTGCCACTACACCTGGCTGAATGGGAGACTTTTAATATGGATCATTTGGAAGTTGATGAAAACCTACGAATTACAATAATTGTCTTTTATTTTAATTAATACAGGCTTGTCCCATGTATTAGTATCTAAGCAGTGATTTCAAGAGCTACTTAAGTATTGTTTCCAGTCAGTGATAATGAGGAGAAAGTATTAGTTCAAAAGGAAAATGCTTAAGTCTACTGTTATCTGAATGGCATTTCAGTGAAGGAGTATTTTTTTTTTTTTTGCAGTACCAGGGATTGGACCCAGGGGTGTTCTACCTCTGCGCTACACCCCCGGCCCTATTTTTTATACTTTATTTTGAAACCGGGTCTCACGAAGTTGCGGAGGACCTCACTAAGTAGACAGACAGAGAGAGAGAGAGAGAGAGAGAGAGAGAGCGACCTGAGGCTGGCCGCGAACCCGGATCTTCCGGTCTCCACCTCCCAAAGTACTGGGATTACAAGCGTGCGCCACCACGCCCGGCCTTAGTGAAGGAGTATTTTAGGAGCTAACCTCTTCCCCTTTCCGCAGTTATTCTTTTCATGAGCATTTCTTTGTGATTTCATGATTTAGGTCAATGGAACTAAACCATGTGTTTTAGAATCTCAGGAAAAAAAGAAGGTAATTAGCAACTTGAAAAAATTACAGTGTACTTTGTAGAGAAAAGGTCAATGCCGCTGGTTACTTAAGAACTATGTTGCTATTACATATTTTGCCCCAGCTATACCCATGTTTTGCATATATTTTGTTTTGTAATACTAATTACAGGTATAAGTACTGCAAATAATTGTGATTTCCTTGTGACTATTCTTGTTCTAGGATTGGGATAACTCCAGCAGAGCTGGCTAATGTGAAAACCTAGTCTGAAAGTTGTTGGAAACAGGTTTGCAGTTTTGAGGAAATATCTATATTGTCCAATAGCTTTGTAGGATTAAATTTTATCTTGAAAAATAGTGTGGGCTGGCTGATATTTCTTAGCTCTCAGCCATCTTATACCTATAGAGTTCATTTGGGAAAGCAGTTACACAAGAAATAGGACCCACTGTTTGGAATCTTAACAGTTATGGCAGCAAGAAAACGACTTCAAGTGGTTTTTATTTAGTTTTTGCTTACAGGTGATTAATCAGATATTTCATAATAGGTAGGTGGAGTTACACTGCTGCAGTGAATTTTGGAATTAGAAAGTGTTAGGGTTTCTGTAAAGACCATATCTAATGAAAGGGTGATGCATGTCTGTGAGGATTTGGACTTCTGCAGAGACCATACCATAAGATAAGGTGACCTTGACACTGCCCTTATTGCTTCTCCTGACATTTGAGCCCAACGAGACCATGGAGAGCTAGTGAGATTTAATAAATTTTTTCATTCAAAAAGTTGATAACAGAAGTGTTGTGCTCTACTTGTAAATTGCATTAGCTGACTTCCATGCTTAGCAATAACTTAATAGCCATCACTATTTTTTTTTAAAGTGTCTGGAAGTCCTTCCAAGCAAAGGGATCAGATGTAATTCTCATATTTGTGGAAAAAGCCGCATTTGGCATATTTACCATTGCCTTGAATATGACATAGTGGGAAACTGATCTACAGATAGGGCTTAAGAGGAGAGTTGGGAAGGCTTCTAGATAGTTCTTTTTTTTTTTTGCGGTACCGGGGATTGAACCCATTGGCGTTCTACCTCCGCGCTACACCCCCAGCTCTATTTTTTATACTTTATTTTGAAACCGGGTCTCACAAAGTTGCGGAGGGCCTCACTAAGGAGAGAGAGAGAGAGAGAGAGAGAGAGAGAGAGAGAGCTGAGGCTGACCGCGAACCGGGATCCTCCGGTCTCTGCCTCCCAAAGTACTGGGATTACAAGCGTGCGCCACCACGCCCGGCTAGATAGTTCTTAAAATTGTAGAGGAGACCTTATTCTTTCCTAAGATGTAAGACTTGCCTGAGGGTTAGTGATTTGAAATCCAAACCAACCTAATGTTTATGACACAGTGGTTCCCACGTTTTGATTATAGAATATATTATTAACGTGGTAATAAATTTTGCTTTTAGGATCCACTAATCAGTGGAAGAAACCTCCATAACTTGGTAACATTTTAAAGTAATATTTTTATTAATGTCTGATATATTATCTGTAATCCATCCACACCTCTTATAAACCTTCACTGGATTTCCATGTCCTTTAGACTACAATAAAATTTTTAGCACTGTCTTCAAGTCCCTTTGAGTCCTGGCCCCTGCCTACCTCTGAGCTCTCTCTCTCTCTCTCCTGTCCTTTTCCTTCTTGCTCACTGGGTGCTTCAGCCACACAGGCCTCCTTTCTGACATTTGAACAGATCAAGTTCATTGCAACCTCTGGACCTTTGCACTTGCTTCTGTCTTCTACTTAGAATGCTCTTCTCCACAGTCTCTGCAATGGAGGAGACAATGGTTGGATTCCATTATCACACAGTCCTGAGCTTGGTCAGCTTCCTGACCACCAATCCGAGCTACCCTGACCCATTCCATGGAATAGTACTACTACCACTTAAATATTGTTGACCTACTCTATGGTGACTACAATGTAGAATATTCTTTTGCTAGGTTAGGAAAACTAATGAGTGTCTTTTTATTAACAGGGAATAATGTTTGGTCTCTTTTTTGAGAAGTAGGAATGAGGGCTGCGAATGCAGTTTAGTGGTAGAACACTTGCCTGGCATGGGCAAGGCCCTGGACCCAATTCCCAGTACTGCCAAAAAAAAAAAAAATGTAGGTGTAGGTGTATATTTTCCTTTACTCATCCTAGAGTTGTCCATTTTTATCTAAGATTGTGTAGAAAGATGTTTTTACCCAATATTTTTGTGTGTCTATTCAGGAACCTTCTCTGCAATAAATAAATGAGGAAATAGACTTTCCAATTCATTTTTCTAAAATTGAAAGTTTGGAAGAATATTGCTATTCCTGGCATTTAAATACGGGGATATTATACTACCAAATGCTATTATTAAGGAAAGGAAAGATTACCGTGTTGGTTTCAGCATTCATAAATTAAGTCACACTAAATTCTTTGGGTATGCTGGAGTTAATTTACACTGCTCATGTAAGATCTGCTTGTGAAATTTTCAGGAACTTTGCAGGCAGGTTAACTTCTCATTGATGTTGGCCATGGTAGGAACATTTACACCATGGAAATTGGCAATGCTACAAACCAGGGCTTCCCAGCCCCACCAGGGACAGTTCACCACAATACCATTCTATATTTTAGCTGGTATGTCAGAGGCTGAAAATTTGATGATGCCAAAGCAATAGGCCTAGCTCAAAATAAGCAATTTATGAGTATTTGGATTTCAAAAGTCACAAATTTGGGGCATAGAAGAAAATGTTTTTCTAAAAGTGGATTATTTATCTATAGAGGCAGATAGGACGTATAAAAAAAAAATCAAGATATATGTGCTTGCTGCTTGTATCTCCCAGACCGGGCTGCTGAATTCTTGAAAATACTTGGATTAGGGTAGATAACCACCTTCTGACACCTGTGATAGCAATTCTCCAGCTCCCATCCTGCTGGCACAGCTCAACTGACCTCATATGTGGCTTCTTCTCTTAGTTACTGTGGGTTTCTTAGGCCATTTCTTCGAAGGAAGAAAAACAGACAAAGAGGAGTTAGCTGGAGGCCTTGATTAATTATAATCTACAATGTTGGAACAAGTAGAGACTAATGATAGTTGACGTAAGGCTCCCAGTTCTCCATGGGAAAGGACTTACATAGAGGCAGGAGTTTCAGTATTACTCACTGCCAAGACCATCGTGGAGTTGAGCTTCACAGAGGTACAAGATTTCTATCTTGCTGTGAAGCAAGGTTGTGATGTTTCAGATATAAAAAATATTATTCAATAATACTTGTACAAAGGAAGAAATGATGTTATAGGTCCTATATTAATCCGTGTGTGTGTGTGTGTGTGTGTGTGTGTGTGGTGTTGGAGATTGAACCCAGTGTCTCTCATATGCCAGGTAAGCCTGCTACCACTGAGCAGTCATTTTGTTTTAAGTACCTATACCTTTTGACTCAAGTACCTATATGGAAGCCTGTAGGTTGTTTCTTCAGAGACCTGAGATTAAATGTTGTGCATCCAAAAATGAAATTTGAGAAGTAAGAGCATCTTGCAATCCACTGGCATCTATCTGTGACAAACACTTGGGAAATCTGGAGAATTCTAGGAGCTCACTGATTCATCTTGTCTGATCTTTTCATAATATAGGTAATGTTACTGTGTACGAGAGGAGGGAAAGAGACTTTCTTCCGTCATCTTTGGATGGAGCTAATTATTCTTGTAAAAGAGCTCTTTTTCTAATCTTGCCATACTTCTGGGACTTAAGCCTCTAATGGAACATTGTTAATATTTCCCAAAGGATGTGATACTATCTGTCATAAACAAGGTGGGGTTTGGGGTTAAGATACAGTCTTTATTACGTTAGAAACTATGCACCTATGGAATGGCGCCTCACTCTCTGAGCCAAATAAAATAGAGAAAGTTTTACTAATGAGAGACTGTAACACAATTTGACTATAATGAATTTCTTAAAGGTCAAAAAACACTGGCATTTGATCTTGGGGTCAGTATGAAGGTGCCACTGGTGGTGTTGAGGTCAGAGGTGCTGAAGATAACGAGGGAAGGAGACCTCCGTAATGAAAATCATGGATGGAGACAACTTTTGGACCTTGTTTTGAAGGCTGAAGAGAAGTAACTTTTAAGACAAATGAAGTTTTGGCAAGTGGGAATTAAAAAAAAGTCAAAACACTGGAAATCATGCAGCTGAAAAATTCTGTCAAACTAAAGTCGAAGTCTCACAAACAGGACTTTTGAAAGGGAGACCATTCTGAAGTTCTTAATGACCATCTCTCCTGAACTGAACATTCCTGTCACTAGTATTTAAGCATAAACCAGATGCAAGAGTGTCTACTGAAGAGTAATATTGAGTATGTGAATACTAGGTAAACAGTATTAAATATCTAGCCATTAATTAAATGAGTAATGGATTCTTTTTTACTTTTTCTCACAGCAGTTACTTTTTATAATTTATATTTAAAATCAAAGATTTTTAATATGCTTTTACGGGTACATTGTAATCTCACATCATCATGAAGTTCAGAGTGATAGGAACATGCATACACACAGCACTTGGTGAGTTTCCCACTGGGCCCCACGCCGTACCCTACCATTCCCTGTACATGATATTGAGATTGGCATTAATAATTTCATACATGTAAGTAGCATCAATTGAAGTGTTTCATTCATCATGTCTTCCTTCCCCTCCCCTTTCCTTCCTTAGACCTCCTCCATCACCACGCTGGGGTTCTCCTCCTTTATCTGGAGTCCCTCTTGTATCTCAATTTCTCCCTAGCTTCTACATATGAGAGAAAACATGTGACCCTTCACTTTCTGTGACTAATCTCACTTAGCATAATATTTCTATCCATTTATCTGCAAATGACTTCATTTTGTTCTTCTTTATGGCTGAGTAGAATTCCATTGTGTGTAAATCACATAATTTTGTAATACATTCATCTGTTGACGGACACATGGGCTGGTTCCATAATTTGTGAATTGTGCTGCTATAAACATGGATATATATGTATCACGTTAATATTCTGAAAATCAAAGATTTTTAAGTATAAAGAAGCATGCCTATTTTAGAAAACAATAAAAATAGAGAGAAAAATGTAATTCCTTACCAAAGACACTCAGAGTCAAAATTTGGTTTATTTCCTTTTGATATTGTTTCAAGTCATAATTGCATCCTCTGCTAACACCCCTTCAGTTAATACTGCTACCAACTGGACCACCCCCCACTTACTGAAACTAACAGTATATTGCCACCAGTCTTCACATATAAACCTGCCAGCTTGGCATTTTTTAAAAATATTATTTGCCGGACATGGTGGTGCACGCTTGTAATCCCAGTACTTGGGAGGCTGAGACCGGAGGATCCGGGTTCGCGGCCAGCCTCAGCTACTTAGTGAGGCCCTCCACAACTTAGTGAGACCTGGTTTCAAAATAAAGAATAAAAAAATAGGGCTGGGATATAGCTCGGAGGTAGAATGCCCCTGCGTTCAATCCCAGTACTGCAAAAAAAAAAAAAATATTATTTTACAGATGATAAAATGGAATTCAGGAAAGTAAGGCAAGTTTTATAGGTGACAGGGCTAGGGTTGGGACCCAGGAATATGTAACTTCAAAGCCTATTTTTTTTTTACATTTTATTACACATACCTTTACCCTAAAAACAATTCTGGAACCTCGTTTTTCACTTAAAATATTATAATTTCCCCCGTGCCAACAATACTCTTCATAAACATAAATTTAATTGCCAGTGAACAGCCCATTCCAGGAGTATTCTTCACAGTTATGAATTTTCAATGGTTGTCACTTTAATGTACATCTTTTTACTATTTAAAACCAAATGATAATGCAACATAAATTAGGAAGGAAGGCGAGGAGGTTAGACTGAGGTCTAGAGGAGAAGCCGCCAGGAGCTGGTGGGGAGCGCTGAGGCTTTAGTAAAGAGTCACTACTGTAGGTAACTTCCCTGAAAGCCACTTGCCGAGTCACGGTGGACAAAGGCCAGCTTGTGTTCAACTGTATTTTAAATTAAGATTTTCAATACAAAATTCCAAATGTATTGCTCCCCCTGTATGCAAATGTCTCTTGGCCTCCCTGATGGTGCTGTAATTGTGCTCCTCCTGACAACACATTTCTTTTTTTTATTTTATTTTTTTGTGTTTATTTTATTAGTGCATTGCAATCATACATCTTGAAGGATTTCAGGGTGGTTGACGTATACATGCACTCATCAGTCAATTAGCCCTCCCCAATTCCCACCCCCCCCTTCCTTCCCATTTTCAGCACAGTAGTTGACTTTGATATCTTTGTGTAAGTCCATCCTGTGCACCAGTTTGTTTCCCTCTCCTTCCCTCCCGTCTCCCCCAGTTAGTTCGCCTTCTTCACTCATCTGAGGTTTTTTCTCTTTGTCTGGAGTCCCTTCTGTGCGGGGTCGTGGCTCATCCTCCTGTGACCTCAGCACTGGGGTACTCTGGGGTGGGGCTAAGGACTCACTGCCCTGTGTCCCCAGTGCCGGGGGTGGGGGAGGGGTTCTCTGGGGGCGGGGCCGAGGGCTCGCCCATCCACATCCCCAGTGCACAGGGGGTGGGGTGGGGGGTCTCTGGGGGCGGGGCCGGGGGTAACCTGCCCGTGTTCTCAGTGCTGGGCTACTGGGGAGGGAGCCATGTCTTATCTACCTATGTTCTCATTTCTGGGGTGTTTCAGGACTGTTCTTGGGCTGCTCTTGGGGGCCGTGGCTCGCCGGCTCATGTTCTCAGAGTTGGGCTGCTCCTGTGTATGGCCACCTCTTCTTTGTCTCTCCTCATTGCACTTGTTGAGGAAGCAGAGGCTCACGGCCCACCCCTTGAAACCATCGTCGTCGTAGGTGTGGGTCTGGATTGACTTGGGCTTTATCATGTTCCGGAGTTGATCGGTGTCAATGGTTTCACAAGGATCTGCTGTCTCTTTGCTGTTGGCCTCCGGGAGTCGTGGTGTAGGTGTGGCCCCCATAGATGACGCCTTCACCTCGGCTCTCCACTTTCCAGGTGAAATGCGTGGAGATCTGTATAGCCCCCCCCCCCCCGCTCTGTCCACTGCCTCGCACTCCGCTGCTCTTTCAGTGGTGGACTATAATCACTGGTTTCACAAGAATCAGCTGTTTCTTTTCTGGAGGATTCCAGGAGCCGCGGTGCTGGCGTGGCCCCGCATAGATGGCGCCTTCGCCTCCGCTCTCCACTTACCAGGTGAAATGCGTGGAGATCTGTTTAACCCCCTGCTCTGTCCACTGCCTCGCACTCCGCTGCTCTTCGGCTCTCTTTGTTTTGTTGAGTTTTGGCTGCCCTACTTTTCTTGTTAAGAAGCAGTCTTGCTGCCGGCCAAGTTCCGAGTTTTGGGGTGCTGGCGACATGCTGCCTCCCTTTATCTCACTCACCCGTGTTCTCATTGCTGGTAGCTCCGGGGGGCCATGCCATGTCCATCCATGTCCTCAGTGCTGGGGTGTTCTGTGCCGGTGCTAGGCTACTCTCGGGGTGCCGTGTTTCACCTGCTCGTTTTCTCGGTGTTGGGGTGCTCCTGTGCCTGGCCGCCTCGTCTATGTCTCTCTGCGTCGCTTTCTTTGTGGGGGCTGAGCCTCGCCTCCCACCCTTTGCAGTTGTCGCTGTTGTAGGTATGGATCTGGTTCAACTTGGGCTTCATCATGGTTCAATGTCAACTGCTTTCGATGGTGGACTATAATCGCTGGTTTCACAAGAATCAGCTGTTTCTTTGCTGGAGGATTCCAGGAGCCGCGGTGCTGGCGTGGCTCAACCAAGATGGCGCCTTGTCTCCGCTCCCCGCTTACCAGGTGAAAAGCTTTGAGCTCCCTACCGCCCTCCGCTCTTTCCACTGCCTCGCATTCCGCTGCACTTTGGCTCTCATTGTTTCGTTGAGTTTTGGCTGCGCTACTTTTCTTTTCAAGATGCAGTCTCTTCCCGCTGGCCAACCTCCGACTCTAAGAGCGCCCTTGCTATCCGCCATCTTGGTTCTCCTCAACACATTTCTTAATGTCTCTTCCACTTTAGCCTCCTTAGGAAGTGGTTTGGAACTTCTTATCCCAGTGAATAAAATTATCACTATGTTTTAGGTTTTGTAAAACTTTCCTGCTAAATCACAGAATTTGTATATATCTTTCCTTCTATTACCTGTGTTTAACCCTGTGTTACATTTCAAATGCCTTGTTCAACAGTTTTATCTGCTTGGTTACCTCAAATTAAGATCCTTGGAGAAATAAATATCCTGTAAAGAAGAATGAGATGTAGATAAAGAACTGTCAGGTTTCTACAAGTTGTTTCAACCAGTTAATTAGGAATCTAGTGTCTGGAGCCCCTGCATTATGACTGGCATTGTAGTAGAAATGGTGTGCAGTAGAGAACAAATTTAAACCATCTCTGGCCAGGTAGACCATTACATCTAGTGGAAGAGGCACATAGAAAATAAGTAAACATATTTTTGTTTGTTTTCTGGGATTTTTTTTCTGTAATTGTGTCTATAGTAAAAAACATGCCTGTTTTTTTTTTTTTTGGTACTAGGGATTGAATTAAGGAGCATTCAACCTCTGAGTTACACTCCCAGCCCCTGTTTGTTTTGAAACAGGGTCCCACTAGGTTGCTGAGAGCCTTGCTAAATCGCTGAGGCTGGTCTCAAACCTATGATCCTCCTGTCTCAGTCTTCTAAGTACTGGGATTACAGGCATGTGCCACTGCATCCGGCTCTGCTGTTCTTTTATAATAATAATTATAAAAATACATAATTATATAAATATAATTATATAAATATATAAAAATATATAATATATATGTAAAAATATAGTTTGTTCTATAACTTTTTTTGAATCTGTTTGTATTTATTCTTAAACCAAATTATAGAATTCAATTTTGCTCAGTGGCAAAGCGCTTGCCTTGCAAGTGCAGCACCCTGGGTTCGATCCTCAGCTCCAAAAAGACAAAAAAAAAAAAAAAAGACCCAAAAAACAAATAGAATTCAATTTATTTTTTTATTTTATTTTTTTTTTCGGTACCAAGGATGGAACCCAGGGGCGTTCTATCTCCGAGATACACCCCCAGCACTATTTTTTATACTTTATTTTGAAACCGGGTCTCACGAAGTTGCAGAGGGCCTCACTAAGTAGCTGAGGCTGGCTGTGAACCCAGATCCTCCAGTGTCCGCCTCCCAAGTACTGGGATTAAAGCGTGCGCCACCATGCCCAGCATAGAGTTCAATTTAAAAATGTTTGTCTGTTGGGTTTCCCACACTCTTTGCGGCTATAAAATGTTCTGAAATAAAATGAAATTGTAACATTTTTGTTAGTTGGTCACTTATTCATTCAGTGATACTTTGCTTAAAGGAATATCTGTCTGTGCCTTTGCTACTGCCATCGTACTACTTTGTTCTTGGGTCTCTCAGAAAATTATTGGAATCCTAACAAGGAAGCACATTTGTAATATTCCAGAGCGCTGCACGGCTCTGCTAAGCCTTACCAACTCTGAAAGAGCTTGTCAGATGTGTTGCTAACTCTTGCTGCTCTTGTTGTAGGTCCAAGGATCTTATAAAGGAAGCCATCCTTGACAATGACTTCATGAAGAACTTAGAGCTGTCGCAGATCCAGGAAATCGTGGATTGTATGTACCCAGTGGAATATGGCAAGGACAGCTGCATCATCAAGGAAGGAGACGTGGGGTCGCTGGTGTATGTTATGGAAGGTACGCTTTGTCACTCTGGGCCCCTGACATTCAAACATTCCCTTTTCATCTTATCAGCCTTCACACAGATGGCAGTGTATTACATGCGACAATTCCATTTTTCCTCTTTTGTTGAGAATTGGTTTGAAAAGAGGTGAAAGGCTGTTTTGATACAGTGGTTGACTAATCATATAAAGTGTTGGAATTTAGAATTAGTTATGTGACAATTCAGTATTGTTTTTCAGACATGGAGAAAGATGATAATGTGAAAAATGCTATTTATTCCATCGACTAATAGTGCACACTATTAGATCATCGAGCATGTTTACAAAGTTTCATCAGAAGCTCCAGATCATTGGAAGTATTTTTGGTCAAAGTATCTTCAAGTATGCTGTTAGCTTTTAATATATGACTAGCTTTCCTGCTATGATACTACCATAAAAAGAAAATGTTTTCAGTGTCTTACATGCGTTTGATAGAGGTAGATCATAAAGGTTGGATGGCATATTAACTGCCTGATAAATAAAAGTAATAACTGCTGGCGTGGTGGCACACACCTGTAATCCCAGTACTTGGGAGGCCAAGACAGGAGGATCGCAGATTCAAGGACGGCCTCAGCAACTTAAGGAGGTCCTCAGTAACTTAGTGAGATCCTGTTTGAAAATAAAAAATAAAATAGGGTTGGGGGGTGTAGCTCAGAGGTAGAATGCCCCTGGGTTCCATCCCCAGTACTATAATGAAAAAAAAGAGTGACAGATCATTTCATAAATCTCACACAAATTGAGATAGAAGCTGCTTTGAAAAAAAAAACTGAGGCATGCACTATGTAAATATATTTTATGCACAGGTCAATTTTTAAATGCTTATTTCTAACTTGGAATTTATAGCGGCATGTTTTCCTTTTGTGGGAAGAAAGAAGTTTGAAATAATGAACGCATCAGTTGAGAAGAAAGTGAGTTCAGAAATGTCAAAGATATAACACAGTTGGCATTCAAAGCCACAGTGGCTTCGTGAGTGTGATCAGTGTTTTACCCAAGGCGTTCATGTCAAGTGACTCATGATTCATGTCGTCCCGTAACTGTTGAGTTTATAGGTCATGGAGAGAAAAGGTGTATCTGGACAAGTCACTTAATTTCTCTGAGCGTCACCTACCCAATTTGTAAAAAAAAAAAAAAAAAAAAAAAAAAAAAAAAAAAAAAAAAAAAAAAAAAAAAAAAAAAAAAAAAAAAAAAAAAACAAAGAAAGAAAAGAAACAACAAAACAAAACACGATTTCTTTCTGTCAGTGGTTCTCAATGGGTGACAATTCTGTCCTTCAGGGGACATTTAGTAACATCTTGGGGCAATTTTGGTTGACATAATGTGGCTGGTGTTGTGGAAGCTGCAGGAATACTGGCTTCTAATGTGAAATGACCAGGGCTGCTGCTCAACAAAGTAATTGTCCCCAAACAAAGTATTATCTGGCCCCAAATGTCGTTAGTACCAACAGTGATAAACCCTGTTATTTGCCTTCTTTACAGGAGTGTTATACAGTTGAACTAGGATAATTTGTATGAATGTTTAATGTCAAGTATAATAACATTAAATATAAAATATATTAAATATATAAATATAATTAAATATAAAATATATAAAATAATAATAAGCATTATTTCTATTAAATATTTGACAGTACATAAGAAACACTTTCTGCATTTGTCACTCATCTTTTCATTATTCTTTGCAGTCTTTTTATTTATTTATTTATTTATTTATTTATTTTGCGGAACTGGGGATTGAACCCAGGGGCATTCTACCTCCGAGCTACACCCCCGGCCCTATTTTTTATACTTTACTTTGAAAACGGGTCTCACGAAGTTGCAGAGGGCCTCACTAAGTAGCTGAGGCTGGCCGTGAACCCAGGTCCTCCGGTCTCCGCCTCCCAAGTACTGGGATTACAAGCGTGTACCACCACGCCCGGCGTGCAGTCTTTTTGGATATATATTAGTCACTCAATTTTCAGTAGTAATTTCAATAATTTTTTTCCTTTATAGTTTTTTACTTTTTGTGCCAACATCATAAAGTTCTTCTCTACGCCAAACGGATATAAAATTCAGAGAAGCTTTCTTCTGGTAAAACCAAAGCACAATAAACAAAAATGCAAATAACGGACACTTGGCAGAGAGTTTCAGGGGAAGGGATGAAATTATAGGGCAAGAGTATATGTTGACAGTGAGCAGGAAGAAAGAGAAAAATGGGGGAAATATATAGAGGCCAAATATAGAATATAAAAGTAGAGGCAGTATGTTAGGAACCACTAACAATTAGAAATCACACTTAAAGTTTGGCATGGTGGCGCACGCCTGTAATCCCAGTACTTGGGAGGCTGAGACAGGAGGATCACAGGTTTGAGGTCAGCCTAAGCAATTTAGCAAGGATCTCAGCAATTTAGGGAGATAGTTTAGAAAAAAAATTAAATAGGTCAGGTAGCTCAGAGGTAGAATGACACTGAGTTCAATCCCCAGTACCATTAAAAAAAAATCACACTTGAAAGCATTTCTGAGGTATATCAATAGTGTCATATGATTTAAATTTTCAGATATTTTATTTGCAGGCATCTATTTAAGAACATAGCTATGGTATACAGCAAGGGATACCTACACTTAAGTTGTTTTCTTATGCTAATTATTGGTATTCCATTTGAGAAACTAAAATTCAATAACCTGTGGATTAAGTTTTTCTTCATCTGGAATATTTCTTACCAAAACAGATTTCTAAATAGCCTTGTAATTATTTGTATATTTATCCATCTCCTTCCATTAACTACAAGTTTTGTAGCTGCAGTAGGAGGTTAGAAATAATAATGTTTGTTGAGTGCTTAGAACAATGCCCAACATATTGAGCATGCTTTTTAGAAAGAAGTTCTATGTATAAAAGTTAATCCTTGAAAAAATCCTTTGAGGTAAGGGCTAATATTTATTATCCCCTTTTCTAGATGAGGAGACTAAGACTCAGTGGGTTAAATAATTTGCCCGTGTCTTCCAACTAGTTTGTAGTAGAGTCAGGATTTGTATCTCGACCATCTGGATTTAGAGCTCAAGCTCTTAACTATGGGACTACAGATTAAGGTTCTCCAGAGAAACAGAACAGATAGCATCTGTGTGTGCGTATACAGGGAGAAAGAGATTCATCTCAGGGAAGCGGCTCACATGATTATGGAGGCTGCTAGTCCAGCATCTTCAGGGTAAGGCAGGGAGAGTTGGTGCTGCGGTGCGTCTCAAGACGGCTGGCTGCAGGGTTCCCTCTTCCTATGAGAGGGTCCAGTCTCTTTTTCTATTTAGGCCTTCAACTGATTGGACGGATCCCATCCACATTATAGGAGGGTAATCGGTTTAACTTAAAGTCTACTGATGTTAATGTTAATCTCATCTAAAATACACTTTTGCAGAAACGTCTAGGATGATGCTTGACCAAATATCTTGTATCCTGGGCTAGCCAAGTTGTCAGTTAAAGTCCAGCCCTTGTTGATTTGGCACTCATACACATCTTGTTAAACCATACTTAATCTCCAATAAAGACAGTAGCAGGGTCATGGTGCCACCTAACATGCTATAACTACAGTAGAATTGAAAATTACATTAATCCTTCCCCCCAAAAAGCTGTAAAGTCCTTGTCTGATGTTTGCTCATCTCATTGGTATCTTGTAACTTAAATACTATGATAAAAAGTTAATGATATCTACATATTATGATAAAGTTAATACATCTTTTGATAAGGAGAGAAAAGAGCAAAGAAAACAAATAGTTAATAGTTTTGTTACACACACACGCACACACACACACACGTACTCATAGCAAAATAGGAAAGAAATACTCATGAGAGACTATATTGCTTTCTTAGGTAAAGGTAAATATACTAATTCTCTCCCATTGCTTCAAGCTAATTTTAATATATTTTATTTATCTTCTTTTTCCTGCTAGATTGACTAAATAGCACATCATCCTAACTACCCATTTAGAACCCTGTTTAAATATCTTTTTAAAGACAGGGCTCTAAAGAGTTCTTCAATATTCAGAGTTCCACATTTCGCCTGCTGTTGCTTGCCTTTAGTTAAACTCAGTGAATGGCCATAATCTTATGAAGTGGTGCCAGTCTTTCCTCCAAAAGCAATTCTAACCAGCTCAGTATAACATCAGCTGATCTTGCGCTTTTATTCTTATGTCAAAATAATTTAAAATAAAAACAATGGTCATTTAAATTTTTATAAGTTTTAAAGGAGGAAATGTTTCCTTTTATAATTATTTTTTTTATCAGCACAGTCAATCAGTTTAGATTAATGTCCTTGATATAGATGGGTTCTTTCTCATCTGTGAATGTTAATATTTATAAAGGGTATAATATACTAACAATGGATGAATAGGCTATGAAGAATCTTTCCCAAACTTGCTTGTTATCAAGACATTTGCCAAAACACTCAAAGAGTTTACAAAGGAAATCAGTCTAATTTTTCTGTTTCTCTTTAGTGAAATGAAGTGTTCTTTGTAAAATGCTCGTGTAACATGTGCTTTAAGTTTTTTTTTTTTAAGCCTGGGCAGTGTCCCAAGTGTTACTGCTTACCTAAATGCCAGAGTTTCTCATGATTTTAACAAAAGAGAATAGTCATATGGTAAAACTTTACTAATTAGGATGTCTGGGGAAAATCATCTGGGAGTAGTGTGCATATATGATGTATTTTCAAGCAAAGTGAGTTGTGTTACTTTCACTCACAATCGCTACCTAGTACAAGTTTCAGTTTCAAGTTTTGATCAGAATTATTTGGAATTCGCTTCTTCAGGTAGTAGTGTAAGTAAAAAATAAAGTTCCTTAGGCTCTTTTAACATTTTAATTATGTTTTCAAAAATACATCTATGGCAACATATTTGAATAGACTTTAATTTCATAAATAAATGGACATTGGCCTTATTTATGACGTCACATCTGTTTATATCTTATACTCTCGTCCTTGTCTGTGGTAAAGATAAACTTCAGTTTACCTTCATTAAAAAAATGAAATAAATTCTGATTTAGTGATTTGGAATTTGCTGTTTTATTCTTGGGGACTCCGATATTCTAGTATTGAGAGTGCCTAATTTATATCTGTTAAAGTGTTTAGAAGTAATGGTTTTGTACAATTTTGTGATCTTTCATTGTAGAAGCAGATAAATTACTTTTTAAAAAATAGTGGTTTGGGGCTGTAGGTTATTTTAAGTTAAGCATTTTAATGAAATTGTTGATTTTTTTTCATGAAGTGTTTGTTAATGATAATAACTTACATTAAGGATTTTTCTACCAGGTCCTATTTAGTCTCTTTCTAGGTATTAAGTTTTGATCATCATAATGACCTGAGATGTAGGCATTCTATTATGGTCATGTCAATAGATGTGGAAATCAATACAAGGAGAAGTCACATAACTTGGCTGAGATCATACCATCAGTATGTTGACATGTAAATTTTAGCCATGGTGTTCTCATGTGCAATGCTAACTTTCAGAGTACAGATTAGAAGTACTATTCTTACATATCTATTATAAACACCCTAGCCGGGCATGGTGGCACACGCTTGCAATCCCAGTACTTGGGAGGCTGAGACCAGAGGATCCGGGTTCGTGGCCAGCCTCAGCTACTTAGTGAGGCCCTCCACAACTTAGTGAGACCCTGTTTCAAAATAAAGAACAAAAAATAGGGCTGGGGGTGGAGCTCGGAGGTAGAATGCCCCTGGGTTCAATCCCCAGTACCACACATACACAAAAAATAAACACCCTAGTTTTGGGAGTCCATAAAAGATGCCCAGCATTAAACTATAGGGTGAAAAATGATTTTCTGCAAGAAAAAAGGACTCAAACAACAATATAACCATCCAGGATATTTCCTACAAATACTTAGTCCTCTTCACATGTTTCACACACTGAACTGCTTTCTAACCTTTCCCCAGATTATCTTGCATCCCATTCTCTCCTCTTACTCCTTCCTTTCTTCCTTCCTTCCTTCCTTCCTTCCTTCCTTCCTTCCTTCCTTCTTCCTTCCTTCCTTTTTCTTTTTGAAGAAACAGCTGTGATTTAGCTTTTTGTTGTTGTTGCACTGGGGATTGAACCCAAGGGCATTCTATTTCTGAGCTATACCCCAGGATTTTGCTAAGTTACTGCTCACTGGCTTCAAACCTGCAATCCTCCTGTCTCCAAATAAAAAAAATTAAAAGCAGGCTGTGGTGTAGCTTGGAGGTAGAACGCCCCTGGGTTCCATCCCCAGCTTCCCGAGTACTGGACTACAGGCATGCCCAATGAATTGGCTTAATTTTTGGTCCACCTCTATCTATTGTTTCCAATTAAACTCTGACGTGTACATTGGAGGCCCTATTTTTCTGTCTACATCAATATGATTGATTTTTTTCCTCAGGTTTTTAAACATTTTTATTTTTTAAAGGAACATTTTTTTCAGCTTATCACACAAATGACTCTTTCAATGGGCTTTTGTATACTCTCTAAATGATATGTGATTATATACCCCAACTCTCCCCAAATAGGACTATTTACCCCTATTTACCCCAAATAGGACTAACCTACTTCTCTTGTTGCTGATGGAGATTTTGACGTTATCTTACAATGAGTGGTCATCTGCTTACTTTTCCAGTGAGTTAATTGGTACAAGTTCTGCCTGTTTTTCCATGTCGACATTATTTATTGTTCAATATAGACTTGAATCAAACTAGCTAGCAGTAAACTTAAAGAAATTCACATTGCAAGTTCTATTCCCCCCAAAACATTTTTATTCTCTTTATGTAATTAAATGATGTAGTGAATGCTGACATTCAAAGAGGGATTTTATATAAAATTGCACATTAATGATGAGCCTCTCTATGTCAGTTGGCATTCAAAACACTCCCTAAGATTATGAGGGAATTGAATGCATTTTCATATGAATTAGTTCTCAGTAAATTTAACATAAGACTCAGACTACTTTATTCTCCAAAATCAGGTGTTGTTTTTTGGCCTAAGGATTTTTTAGGCCAAAAAAATGTTGCAATATGAATGTACTTAAGGTTATTGTTTTGCAATTCCTTTAATGTTTATGTTAAAGAACAAGCTTATATACTGCTTATATCAGAAGAAACCATCTATTTATAAAAGGTTGTGAGAAACAAGGAGAATCATGATCATGAAGTACAAAGTGTGAGTTTGTGTGTGTGTGTGTGTGTGTGTGTGTGTGTGTGTGGTACTGGGTATTGAACTCAGGGGCATTCTACCTCTGAGCTACACGCCCCCAGCCCTATTTTATTTTTTATTTTGAAACAGGGTCTCACTAAGTTGCGGAGGGCCGCATGCGGTTGTGGAGGCTGGCTTAAACCTGTGATCCTCCTGTCTCAGCCTCCCAAGTACTGGGATTAATGAAATGTGAATTTTAAAATATATTTAAATTATAAAGGCAAGCCAAACTGAGATATTTGGATGGCACATAGTAATGTTCCTTTGGAGGTATCAAGCTTCAAAGGGCTTTTAATGAGCCCATGCCTGTAGTCTCAGCACTTGGGAGACTGAGACCGGAGGATCATAGGCCAGCCTCATCAACTTATTGAGATTCTCAGCAACTTAGTGGGACCCTGTTTCCAAATAAAAGGTTAAAAATGGGTTGGAGGGGGGTTATCTTGGAGGTAGAATGCCCCTGGGTTCAAGCCCCAGGAACACATATACGGTCTACACGTGCACGCGCGTGCGTGCGCACACACACACACACACACACACACACACACACACACACTTTTAATGTACTTAAGCAGGTTGAGGAAGCATAATGTGTATTTAAAAGAATTGACCATATTTCATGTAGAGTTGGAAGGTTTAGGAGGAAAAGATAACTGTTTTGAAATGTTGAAAACACTGTCATATGTAAAGGGGATTATTTTGCATGAATCTACATCACCAAAGAAGAAATACAAGTTAACTGAAAGTCTACATTGGGTCAGTTCAGAGAATCAATGGCCTACTAATTAAATGTTCCAAGTGTGAAATAAGCAGTTTTATGTGATGGCAGGAACCTGTCTCAGGAGGCATTGCAGCAATGACTACACAGCACCTGCTTGCAGAAATTTCACGTGGGTGGAATAGGGATTCCCTGTGGCTGAAGCAGACCACATCTCTTCCTTCCCCAGATGCCAGTATTCTGAGTCTATGGGACTCTGAACTAGTATTCTACAAGTTAGCTTATGAGAACCCAGCCCTCAAAAGGTTCTCTCTTGAAATTCATCCTGTGTAGGCAACACGTGTGTTTAGTTTTGAGTGTTTATGAACTTTATATGAATCTAATAATTCTGTGCCCGTTTTTCCACCCTTGCTTTTTCTGCTCGTTACTATGTCGCGCGGTATATGTGTTAAGTTCCATGTGCTTATCTGTGCTTTCAGCCGTTGATGATATTTGAGTTGTTTCTAGTTGTTCTGCCCTCCCAAATGGCGCTTGTATAAAGTGTTAACTGTGTATTCTGATATCATTCTTAGTCATTTCTCTACTGTAGCTCTCTAGAAGTGGAACGCTTGGGTCAGATGGTATATGTGAATCTTCAAATTTGTTAAATGATACCAAATTCATTTTGATTATACCTGAATGGAATTTATGTCTAAGTTTTCTGAAATAAGTTTCAATTCATTGTTCCTTGCATGGGTGACAATTTATATTGACAATCATTTTTACCAATTCTGGTGGACATGAAATGGTATTTTGTGGCATCAGTTTGCACCCCCCTGTTTACCAACAAAGTTGAGCATCTTTTCATAAGTCTAAGGGCTGCTTATGTTTTCTTTGTGAAAGTCTATTACAGTCTTCTGCTCATTTTTCTGTTAGTTATGTGACTTTATAGATTTTAGATCTCAATCCTTGCCAATTATATGCATTGCAAATATCTTCTCTCATCTAGGGCTTATATATTTACTCATTTGTGACATCTTCCAATGAACAGAAGCTATTAATTTTAATATGGTCAAATATATCAAAGCCTTTTTTGGTTTGTGCTTTTTGGTCTTTGTAAGAAATCCTGGAAGGTAGTATTTGTCATGCCTGTGTGTAAGTGTAATATGTGTGTGCGTGTGTGTGTCTACGAAGGCAGGTACATAAGTTAGGTGTGTGAGGTATTACCTATTAAAGAAAATCTCTCCATTTAGGATCTAAAGGATAGTAGTGCTTTTCAAAGTGGGAAGCTGGACGAGCAGTGCATTTTTGCTTCTGTGTTCTCTTTTTTCTCAACGTATTTTAAGGATTCTTTATAAATTGTCCTTAGGGAAAGTAAATTTGCTTTTGAATATGCTTGATGATAGCAATTTATTTTTTCTGTAAGGGTGGATTTTATATTTGGAAATAATCACAAGTTATTTAGTGACAGTCGATGAATAGGGGTAGGTGATTAAGCTGAGTCATACTTATTTTTCATGTAAAATATATAAGGGAATGTGTATATGTGCCATTAGAAAGTAATAGCATTTGTCATACAGTTCAAGTAGAACTAACCAAGAATAATGTTATTGAAAAACTGACATATTTTGAAGGGTAGTGTTTTTAATACTTATTTAGCTACTAAATCGTTGTGTGATTTTATAAAATATAGCTTTATGATGTTGTGGTTTTTCTAATATGTATTTCTCTACTTTCTTTCTAAATTATTACCAGTGGAGCTGAATTTATTGCATTAGGAAGGAGAACAAGTGGCTTTTCTTAGTTTGGAAGACTCTTGAAAGCTAAGGTAATTGAAAATTGCCATGTTTACTTTTTCAAGATGATGATTAGAAAGCCTCAGACTTTTAAAAAAGAATCAACTTGACATTGGTAAGGCTGATCACGAGTCATGTTAAAAGGGTACAAATCTAGCCAGGTGTGGTGGCACATGCCTGTAATTCCAGTACTTGGGAGGCTTAGACAGGAGAATCACAGGTTTGAGGACAGCCTCAGCAAGTAGTGAGACTCTCATCAATATAGTGAGACCCTGTTTCAAAAATATAATAGGGTGCTGGTAATGTAGCTCGGAGGTAGAATGCCCCGGGTTTAATCCCTAGTCTCTCTTATACACACACACACACACACACACACACACACACACACACACACA